>JAQJVL010002099.1:0-121633 GCA_035578905.1 Stictocephala bisonia
AAATTTGGTTAACAGTTTCCCAGGCATATTTGTACTCCTTTTCTATACAGTATTTCACATTATTCGTCCTGAATGTTTAGTGGTCAAATGGAGCAATTAAATATTAAGCAAAGAGCAAAGGCTTGGTTTTAACATATTCCCCACTAAATCGATAACAAAGAATTTGTTAAATCATTTTAAAACTTTTAATTTATGGTTTTTTAAGTAGTTAGTCTCATTTTCGGAAAATGAATACTTCATTACATGACCTTTCAAACAGTACCATGCATGACCATATTTTTTTCATGTTATACTACACCTAAACAGTTTCAATTTTAGGACATATATTACCCAATATTAAAAATACTAAACAAGGGGTGGCAGATCCCATTGGTGGTCACGATAATTCTAATAATAATAATCACATAGTTTAGTGATTTGCACTTCTGCTTCATATGCAGATTGTCACGGGTTCAAATCTCGGGAGGCTCACTAATAATTTGCTTAATGGGCTTGGACCATTGTCCCATAACAAAGTTTGTAGAGTAAGTTAAAAATGCCCCTGGTGTAAATAGACTATAAAGAAGAGTTTGTATGTGCAGTGGTAATAATATATATGATAAAGTCATCGTGAACAAATCTTCACTTATAATGGCATATCAAGTGAACGAATAAAATTTTGTAACTAAAAAATATTTAGTTAAAATGGTAATTATGCTCTTTCTTGCTAATATCGAAATGGCAATTATGCACTTTCTTGCCACCTCTGAAAATACGATTTCTTGTTAAAAATTTGGTAAAATATGAGTTTATATCTCTTGAAAAAGTTGTTTTCATCCGCGGAAAATTCGTTTTTAACAAAAAATCGAGAAACTAGTTTTTTATCTAAGTGAAAAAAAAACCAATACTTTTAAAAAAATCGTTATTTTCGAAAAATCTTTTTATCATTTTACGTGATTGTTTATGCTGAACGTGCTTACTATACTTTTAGTATACTAAGTTGTACCATTAGTACAGTTGGTTTTGCATTAAAATAATTTTTGTATCCCGAAAAGTGCATTTTTTTACCTACGTAACCTAACTTATCTTACTTTTATTTGATGTCTATTTACTCAACCAAAATTCGTAATTTGTGGTAAATTCAAGTGTTTGGCCTCCGTGAAGGCTTACCGGTCGTCACTCTGAAATGAAATACTTTATTGTCCGTAAAATGTTACAATACATGCATAAACATTGTCAAAATTGTTTCTCTATGTATAAATCATAAAATGGATACAAAGTTTGTGTAAAAGCATAAGTCTTACAATTTTATTAATTAGCCTATTTACTAAAGTACACATATATTAAGTTAGTAATTACCTATATATAACAAATACAGTATTATATAAATAAAGATAAAATATATACAAAGGTTGTGCAAGAGCACAAAACATGCACCTATATTAAGTTATGGATTACCTATTCATAACAAACACAGTTTTCTAAACAAGACAAAATAAATAAAAACGTTCTACAAAAGCACAAAACATACCCATACACATTTACGTTAATGATTACCTATTCACAACAAACAGTTTTCTTTAACAAAGAAATGTATGTATGATGGTTGTGCAAAAACACAAATCATAAAATTTTATGAATTGCCCTATTTAATGATACACAAACATATAAATAACAAACACAGTTTTCTCTAAATGCTGACAAAATACTTAAATAAAAAATAAATAAATAAGCTAACGAATAGTTCAAGTAACCTAATTTAAGACATCTAATGAGTAAGGACAAAGGTTAATTAGCCATTTTTTTAACTTGGTTTCAAAAAGTTTACCTTTAAGGTTCTTTAGCTCTTTTGGGAGCATATTGTAAAATATTGCGCCTCTGATATATGGGCTATTTTGAGTAAAATTTGTTCTTCTTTTTATTCTATGATAATCCAATCTATTTCTTGTATTATGGGCATGAATATTGGCATTTGTACATGTAAACTTCTTATCCTTTCTAACTAATAAGATTTCCTGATATATATACATTGCATAAACAGTTAGTAAATTGTACTTTGCAAATAGATTTCTACATGAAGTTCGATATGAGACATTTGCAATTATTCTCAATGACTTTTTTTGTAATACAAAAATTCTTTTTAAATATGTTTCAAAAGTACCCCCCCATAAGACAATACCATATGAGATATATGGATGAATTAACCCAAAATAAACCATTCTAAGTGCATCGGAATTTAAGGGAATACGTCAACGAAGCATCGTCCATAAGATTTACATGTAATACTTAGGAACACTTTTCTCAGAGATGGATGAAGATATAAATTTGAAATTTTTATCACCTCTTCAGAGTATTAATACCTACTTTGGGTACCAATATGATCTGCATATGTGTGGTAATTACTGTTTTAATCAAAAAATATTTTTTGAAAATTCTAAACAAAAATCAGAAAACATATATTTATTTCTTTACACCATGTTTTCTGTTGTAATGCAATAATATTGGTACATGTAACATAATATATACACATAATGCCATGAAAAAAATTTCAGGCTTGTATCTTAACTAGTTTTAGAGATACATGTTCCTAAACTCAAAAATTACTATTTGCGGAAAACAGCAAAAATATAAAAAGAAATACTTATTACCTTCTTAAAATTGTCCAGCTCCATAGCAATCATCATTTTCAGCCTCTTTATCATCTTGTTTTCTGTTTTCTTGAGCTCTTCTTTTTAGTCTTGCATCTTTAGTTAGGTTTAAAACTGCTTTTTCAGCTCTTTGTATCCTGTCGTTGTCCAATTTTAAAAATCCGGCTATTGCGTTCTTTCCGGGTTCTATTCCCATTTCATGTAGAACTTTAGCTGTTCCCATAGATCCCTCATTGAAAGTTAAAACCGCATCCAAAACCCCAATTCTAAGGGTATTCAAGCCTACAAATTCATTTTTAGGCACCCTAGACCAAATTATATTGTTAAAACTTTCATTGGGGTTTTGCGTTTTGCCATGTGCACATTTCGAAAGGAGATCTTTAGCTGATAAGTCTTTAATTATTGGCTTCACTGTTTCCATGACAGCCAATGGAATTGAATTTTTGTGTTTGTAAGCAGCATTGTTTTGGTTTAGCGCAGAAAGTTTATTATATTTACACCAACTATCTGGTCCACGGGGGCAGAGGGCATGGTTTGGAGACTCATCTGTAGACAATTTATGATAGTAAACAGCCCAAACTTCTCTTCTCATTTTTTCTACATCACCAATATTCCTCCTAATTGCTAATCCATAGTAATTTTGCATTTTAAACACTTCCTCATCAGTAAGTCGTCCTTTACCTCCTAAAGATTTTCCATCCTCTAATTTTACACCTTTCATTTTCAGTCTTTTCATTCTGGAACCTACCCTCTTTTGAATGTGACCAATACACTTCAGCTTTTCTAATTTCACATCATTCCCATATGGTTTCAATTCACAAATTGAGGTAAACTATTGGAGTCACCATCACCCAAGTATTTTACATATCTCACACCAAGATTTTTTTCAGACCTAGAAAAAATTCTCTGTACTCCAACTTTTTCCATACTCCCACTTGAACCAGAATAATTTTGTAAGCAGCCATTCTCACACTTTTTATTGACACATTTTTGGCAATATTTGCTCAATCATTCAATGTCCAACACTTTTCCTGTATCAAAGGAGGTAACAGTGACAACACCATTCAAAGACGTATGACCTCTGCGTTGCAAGCTGCCATCAAAAGGAGCTGCAATATCTTTGCTGCCATCATTTTCATCAATAGCCTCTCTTGCAGCTTGCTTCATCGACAAATCACTAACATATTCTAAAGCTCCAGTTAATGTTTTGTTGTGTTTAGTGAAGCGACTATTTGGCTGCGGTAAGTTCATTACAGCACAAAATTTCTTTCCTGCAGTTTCCCCCCTTCCAATGCTTCGCAATCCATACACAAAGCGGCTGTTTACTTCATAAAGTCTGTTTTTTGTCAGCTTCAATGACATAGATGACTTGTTTGAGTCACAGGATCCACAAGAAATTACTAACTTAGTCGCTAAACCTATGTGACTAGCACAGTCCTCGGTGACAATAACAATGTTCTCTGCATCACAAAATTTACATTTGACAAAACTGCTGACAAGATTTGAAAGTTTCTCTAAGTCTACTATAATATTTGAAGAGCTATTTACATGATTTACACTATCAACAAAGGATGAAACATATGCTAGTTTTTCTTTGATCTTGATGTAGGAGTTTGGCTAGGCCTAACCTCAACATCTAGGCTATTTGTTTCCATGGCTGGAGTGGTATTATTTTGTGATTTCACATTTGTAAATTGATTACCTCTAAACTTTCTCTTCCAAATTTTTTTATGGCGTGGCATCTTGAAAATTGTATTCTTATGTACAACTAAAAAAAATCACTGTTCATAATATGTATAGAACACTAAAACAGTAAATAACTAAACACAGAAATAAAACACAACACAGTAATGAATAAATACAAAAATTACAAAATGTATAAACAGCTGATAAAGTGTAGGATATTATTAGATCGTAAAGCACTGTAATAACAACTAATAACTAGTAGTGGCAGAAACACTGTGTAAACAAACACAAATGATGAGCAGAGTACAGACTAGGCTGTCGTCTGTCACAGCACGGCACATCTGACAGCTGACCTTGGCACAGCTGGCGCGCTTTTGGCTGCAATCACCACTACAACTAATTTTTTAGATGGTTTTAAACCTGACTAGATATAAGTGTTATACATCATTTTGTTCAGAACATTCTGTACAATATTAATATGCAATAAAAAAAATTGATTTTTTAAAGGTTTTCGTTGACGTATTCCCTTAAGTATGATGAGATTCTTCTTAGTAAAAATATAGAGGATGACAATTTTTTACATGTATGATCAATATGTAGGCCCCAGTTTAGATTCTCATCTAAATATAAACCCAAAAATTTACATGCTGATTTTGATTCTATTCTCAAGTCATCTATAATTACCTGCAGCTCACTTGAAGATTTATTTGGATTGAAGCATATTATTCTGTCTTTACCATGTTTAATTTTAGATTATCCTTTTCAAAATGGCACTTGGCATCTCGTAATAAAATGTTTACATTATTGCTAAGAGCATCCAAATTTTTTGCCCAGGCTAAACATGAAGTGTCATCTGCATACATAGTTAAGGAGGACGTGTTACTTGGTCCAAGACTAAAATCATTAATATAGTTAATAAAAAGAAAAGGGCCTAGCACTGATCCTTGTGGAACTCCATAGTTTATATTTCTTATATTAGACCTTACTTTTTGTACCATGTCCCCATTGTCATACATTAATTCTGTACATTGCTTCCTATTGCTTAAGTAAGAGCTAACTAATTTTAAAACATTTCCTGTATTTCCACTTTCATTTAATGTTGACAAAAGGATCCCATGATGAACTCTATCAAAAGCTTTAGTTAGATCTAATAGAACTCCTGCCACTTTAAAGCCATCATTTATTTTTTCAAGTGCTGTGTCATAAAATTCTGAGGCTGCTGATATTGTGCTACGACCTTTTCTGAAGCCATGCTGAAATTCAGCAAGAATATTAATATTATTACTAAATTCAGTAATTTTCTCTAATATATATTTTTCTATAATTTTACTAAAAGTAGAAGTTAAAGCTATTGGTCTGTAGTTCTGAATAGAGCATTTCTCCCCTTTTTTGTACAAAGGTTTAACTACCAAACTACCGCTAACTTAAGTATTTCAGGGAATATACCTTCACAACCTCTTCATGCATGCATTATAAAAACGTCGAGAAAAAAATTTTTCAATGGTTTTTTTGGATTCAGCATGTTAAAATTAGTATATTTAATTTGTTTTTGTGAGCATATAACATATGTATAACAAAATATTTACTTGTCCACAAATGTGTCTTGTATGCAAATGTAGACTCGATGGCACAGCTTAAAAACTTACCTGCAATGCATGCTGTCCACAAATGTTGCCATCTGCTGCAAATAAATGTTTGCTGCCGTAAATGCATATGTCCACATATGATGCCAGGTAAAAAAAAGCAATAAATAAAAATGTATACTGTATTTACACATCTGTGTCAGTATTTCAATATTTAATTTGGATTTTTGCTTCCTCATCCTTATTGGGAAAAAGCTTAAACTGACTTTACAAATAACAAAACATGTCTATGTCTCTTAATATTTGGGTTCGGCACCGATCTCAACATATTAATTAATATTTTCATCATAGATCTTAATAAAGCTATGATACAGAGCTAAGAAATAATAAGGATATTATATTATTTCTTATATTTCTTCTTATTATATAATAAATAATAAGAGTACAGTGACAATTACAATGTTTATAGGCACTTCTAGAATTAATTGCAGGTGCAGCGGTCCATATTTCCTCTTTTGCATAATAGACACGAATGAGGACAGCTACTGATGTACACGGATGTGGCATCCATGCATTGGTGGTAACTCTTTGGCTCAAAAATGGAGGTCCATCATTGTATGGAAGGCACAAGTGAGGCCAGGTGAACTCTTTGTAATATTACCCTTGTTTACATCACAAAACTTAAGTCTTACAGGTTGTTCTATAGCTTATGTGTTACAGAATAGTAGGATATTTTTCTTACCTTCATACCACGTGTGAAGGTGTTGAACTGAGAAAGTGTCACAACCTAGTGGGAACTGCTCAAACTAACTCAACTGGCCACAAGTGATGCCTCCATGCAGATTTGGGTCCCAGGAAACAATTGTTAGATTTTTATGAAGCTTAAATTAGCCGTACACGTATGATGCCGTCATGCATGAAGAGGTTAATACACTTTGTATGAGGTGAGACAATGGCTTCATAAATTCATCCTTGCATTGTTTTAATACAAAGGGTGATATATCATCAAAACCAGCAGACTTTTTAGATTTAAGATTATCTATGATCAAACAAACTTCTTTTTCAGATATAGGCGGAAGATTGTTTAGACTGTATTGAGTAACCAACGGAATTGAATTCGAGCTAGACATGGTTACGTTATCACAAATTACATCATTTTCTACAGTATCTATAAAAAAAATCATTAAACATATTACTAACAACTTCAGGATTACCTTCTAAGCAATTATTTACATTCAGTTTTATGTTACCCTTATCATCCTTTGATTTTCTGACTTCGTTGACTAGCTTCCAACAAGTTTTGGATACATTATCAGAATGTGTCCAATATAGGTCAATTCAACTCTGGCGGGAATATAGGTGAATTCAATGCTAGTGAATAATAATAGTTGTTGTATATAATGATCACGTAGTGGCCACTAATTGCGATTCACCGCGAAAGTAGTTTTTCCATTATATCTAAGGAAATAATTGTAATAGGCCAAAATTAGTATTCAGCCAAAAAAAAAAAAAACGCATTAAAATAAAAAACCTATGATTAAAATGGCATTTAAATTAACATAAATATGACAAAAATACCAAAAATTGTAACATAGGGTTTTTTCTAATTTTTCGGTAAATTACGTGATTTCCGTGGAATAAAGCCAATTCTAGTCCCATCAGGGGCGTTGATCCTGGGGGGGACACGGGGGACGCGTCCCCCCCAATATTTTATATAGGCTATGTCCCCCAGAAAATTTATTGAATATTTAAATTATGATAACACATTTTATTAGTTTATTTGTATATCGGGAATAAACTGGCCTTGTACGAAATATTTATATAGTGTCGTTTGTATGACAAGAGTGACCAGTGTACAAAGTATTCTAGTAGAATCTAAATATCCATATTATGCACGAACACACACAAACACAATAAGTGTAGGTGGTATGCCTATAGGGAATGTGGTGATTCGTACCCTCGCCGCGCCGGCGACTGGTATACAGACAGCAAACTCACGCACGCGCGTTGCCATACGATTATTACTGAGCTGAGCAGACGAACTACTCTACTCTAATTCTTACGTCTGTAACAGTGTTGTACTGTAACTACTATTTACTGTTGTCTAGTTTGCCTATGAGACTATGTGTCAGTGTCAGATGAGATAGGCCTAACCTGATTTCATTGTGGATTTGATATTAATAATATCACAATCACTTGCTTCACATCATAATGAAGCGAGTGCGAGCACAAGGGCAACGAGATATCTTCTCTTACTTCAAAAAACAAAAAGAAGGCTCTGGTAAGTAACTGTTTATTTATCTATTAACACACACATTTTGAGATAGATGTAATTTTAAAAGTTTGTTCAGTCTAAAATTAACTTAAGTGGCTTGTAACTTGTAATCAAATCATCTATAGTACCTTTGCTGTGACCAATTCTAACCTAGAAGTACGTGACCTACTGTAGGTCACGTACTTCTAGGTTAGAATCACCTACTTACAGGAACATTAACTATTTTTATTGCACAATCGTGTGTTTCATTCTTTTTTTTCCATTGAGTTATATGAATAGCCATTCTTCAACATTTATTTTATCATTTACTTTTTTATTCTGTCAATCTGTAAACATTTAGTCTTGACTGTGCATGAAATTATTTGATATACTCGCGAAAGTTATTTTGAATTCTTGTTTGAGTCTTCATCTTGTGATTCTTCAACAAATGTATTTAAATATAATTTTGTTAAAGAAATGTTGGCAACAATTCCATAGCTAAAAAGTATAGACCGCTCTTAAGTAGACCAAACTTAACATATTATATTTGTTTTGTTTTCTCTTTCAGATGCGGAAACAAATAATGATGAAAGCCCCACATTTGAAGATGGAAAATTGCCGTGTTCATCTCATTCTGAAGTACCAGCACCACGACCCAAAACACAAGAAACCAATACCAACGACGTGATGGCATCTGAAGACAGCCCCGTTTCCTACACTGTTCCTAATCAACCCCATATTCTGCCAGATGACTTCCCAGTACAGGAACTTTCCGGAAGAGTGCTGAGTTTCCAGAAAAGCTGGTATGGGAAATTCGCATGGCTTCACGTGGCTGGATCTGAAGGGGTAAGTTGCTTTTATTGTAAAAGATATGCTGAAATGTGCCCAAGTAAAACTCTAGCAACTAAAGGGGATAAAGCTTTTATCGAACAAGGGTTTAAAAATTGGAAGAAAGCCATTGAAAGGTTCCAATTACATGAGAAAAGTGCAGCTCATTCTCAAGCAGTTTTGAGCCATGCTCAGCTGCAAGCCCCTATTGAGAGACAACTATCACATGTTAAGCGGCAACAACAAGAACTAGCTTTAGAGTCTTTAATATCAATTTTAGGCAGTCTAAAATACCTAGTCAGGCAAGGACTGGCAATTAGAGGGCACAAATCTGGTGAAGGTAACTTAATGGAACTATTGAAAGTCCGCAGTGAAGACATACCGTCTTTAAAACTATGGATTGAAAAAGAAACTAACTATACAAACCCCACCATACAGAACGAAATAATAAAGATTTTTGCTGAAGAAATTGTTTCTGGATTAGTTCAGAGAATTAAATCAACAAATCCACTGATGTATTCTGTTATTTGTGATGGTACACGAGATATATCAGGGAATGAACAAGAAAGTTTTTGTGTCAGATGGGTTGATGAAAATCTGGATCCTCATGAAAGTTTTTTGGGCTTTTATGAAACAGCAAACACATGTGGTACCGACATAGCAGCTCTTATTTTTTATGCTTTACTGAGACTTCAGCTCCCCTTGTCCAATCTACGTGGGCAGACGTATGATGGAGCAGGTAATATGAGTGGCATCCATAAAGGGACCCAGTCAGTTGTGATAGAAAAACAGCCACTAGCAGACTTCATACATTGTGGTGCTCATCGCGTAAACTTAGTAATGAAAGCTTGTTGTGAAACATCCAGAACGGTGAAAAACTCAATGGAATGGTGCCATCAATTAGGCATTTTGTTTTCAAACACAAAAGTCAAAGACCAGTACAAACATGTTACTGAGAATGCAGCTCAAGGGCCCTTATCTAATACAGCTAAAATAAAGCCCCTGTGTCCCACTCGATGGATTTATCGAAGGGCTCAAGTCAATGAAGTTTTGACGAAGTATGAATTGATTTTAAAGACCTTAACTGAGCTAACAGACCAAGGATATGAAGGGGCCAGTGGCTTGTTGAGCGTGTTTGAGAACGGAAGTACATATCTAGGTTTGCTAATGGGAAGAGAAATAATAGAACTCCTTGAAATATTAAACAAGAGTTTTCAAGGTGTCAAAAGAACTGTGGCAGGACTCTGTGATTCTGTCCAACACATTTCTGATGGTCTGGAAAATCTGAGGACAAATGAGAAGTTTTCTTGTGTGCTTTTAGAATGTGAAAAAAAGATCACAGAGCTAGGTCTGGAAGAGTTGAAACTGCCAAGGAAGAAAATGGTACCAAAACGGATCGATGAAGGCAGCACCAGTGAGGAATATGAACATACATCACCAGAGGAGCACTTCAGACGGGAGTATTTTGAAATGGTAGACATCCTGTACAAGGGCTCAAAAGAAGAATACTTGAACAGGATGGCATGAAAAAACAGATCATGTTTGAGAATGTGCTACTTAGAAAAGAAGGATATGACTTATTAAGCCCCTATCCAGAAATAAATGAGGACGCACTCAAAACAGAGCTTGAACTATTTCACCTCAAATATGAGGTGAAATGTTTAAAAGAAGCTAAGGAAGTCTTAAGTTCGATGAAAATAGAAGTAAGACAGCTGTTTCAAAACGTTGAAGGTTTAGTTAGGCTCATGCTGGTATGCCCAGCATCAAGTTGTGAAGCTGAACGTAGTTTCAGTGCTTTGCGCAAACTGAAGACTTATCTTAGGTCCACAATGTCCCAGCAAAGACTCAATCACGTGGCAGTTTGCTACGTTCACAAACAAATGTTGGATAAATTGGATCCAAGATATGTGGCAAAAATATTTATATCAAGGTGTGATAGTAGGAGAAACGTATTTGGTTCTGTTTAATCTCACAAAAGATTTAAGACTTTGTTTTGCTTTAAAAAAAATGTAATTACTCATGAGAATTTATGTATTTATGTTAAGCTTAAGTCGATCTTTGTAACACAGTTTTAGCTATTAAGAGTTCTAAGTAAAAATTACAGCTTTGTATGGTTATTTAGCCATCCTGCTTTGGTTGGTAATCAAAACAAACAATACAACTAATGCTGTTTTATTATTCTGGTTTTTTTTGTACATAATTTGTATTAAATAAAACTTAAAACTATTAACTCAGAATTTTATTTATTTACCCACTAATTTACCACTGCGGAATAAGAGGATTTAAAACGGATTTGAAGTAAAATATGCTTCAAAAACCATCATTTTAATAAGCTATTTTTCAAAGAAATCTTCGGTAAGGGGGCCCCCCCAGACCCCCCTCGACCCCCAGTACGTCCCCCCCAATGTCAAACAGCAATCGCAATCTACGCCAATGAGTCCCATTGCAAGTTAAATCACGGTAACTAGAATAATACGGTAGGGTTCACGCGCATGATGCGCAGTAAATCTTGGTGTCAATGACGTCACATAGACATATCAGCTGGTTCATCGGTTAAACTGAATGTAGTAATAATCAGTAACTGCTTTTCTTAAATCACTGTTTTCATTAACCACAAACATAATACCCGTTAATAACTATTATTAATGTTATACAAATACTTTCAATGATAATATTATTAATGAGTATATTATATTGATGTTTGTTTAACGGTTGGTTAATATTAAAAGGTGGCTCCATCGGCCTGTCCAATTAATCCAATTAAAACATGGTCGTTTAGTTTTTATTTGGAAATGTATCAATAAATAACAACTGTCAAGTATTGAAACAGCTGTTTATATTGAGAATAATAAATATAATTTAGTCTTGAATTATTACAGTTATATTGTGTTTTTTTTTAATAAAAACTGTTCTTTTGTCTGCAAATGTTCTATTTTTATTTAATTTGACCAAATTTCAGTAATAATAATAATATAAAATAGTATTATTATAAGTATTTTTAGTGTTTTAGTAATAGTTATTAACCGATTAAAGTCTAGTCGTTAATGAAAACAGTGATTTAAGAAAAGCAGTTACTGATTATTACTACATTCAGTTTAACCGATGAACCAGCTGATATGTCTATGTGACGTCATTGACACCAAGATTTACTGCGCACCATGCGCGTGAACCCTACCGTATTATTCTAGTTACCGTGAGTTAAATGTTCCATTTTTGTTTGTGGCAAGAAACTGCATGAATACCCATTTTAGAAGTTTCCCACATATAACCTCTTCCTCCCTAATTTTGTGTTTGAAATATGTCTGTTGACTAGTTTGGTTTAACCTTAACCACGTTTCTTCATTATTCAAGTTATAGGTACTTTGTACTTTATTCTTATTCAATAGGGATTGGTTCCACTGCCTTGTTTTTTATTTACTAGTATTTTTTTTACATTATTTTTACTAGTATGAGAATGGGAGGGAATGTGAATGAGAGAATTGTTTTTTGTTAGTTGTTATTGATATTTTTATGTAAGAAGAAGTACAATAGTAGTAGTTATTAATGATAATAACGTAGAAAATACACCCTGTTTTGTTAAGCTTGATCTTGATACTAATTGAAGCATTCCATTAAAAACGGAGTTATTCCAAGTAGTTAGGAGGACCCTGGCTCCCTTAGTAAAATGTTATCGTGAGTGATAAAAGAGATTAGGATTGAGTTATTTTTTAGTGTACGAAGTGATCTTCTCAAACATGGAATTCAGTCAACCAAGTACCAGTACTGCCTCACAGTCTTTTGAAATGAATACTTCAGGAAGACAAACTGAAGAGGAGCAAACTAGCAGAATAGCATTGAAGTTTAATTATATGAGTCTTCTAGATGAGGCAAATGAAATAGGTAAGTGTAGGCCTATGTCTTCCATGTTTGAATGTTGACAATATAGTAGTGAAAAAACATTAGGCCTATACATACTCCTAACGCTTGAAATATAAGTGCTTCTGACTTGAGATAGACCATAGTGGCTAAATTTAGGACGTAGGTTAAAACATTGTGGATTATAAAGTGCACAGTGTGTCATAGGGGTTACGAATTAGTTGACTGGTGTGCGGCACTGACTGTGGAGCAGCTGTTTGATCGTCAACGATAAATGACCCGTATACTGTAATTTAAGGCTGCTTATATTTTGCATATATTCATACGTTTACGTTTTCAATAGGTTATGTTCATATTTTAATTTTATGTTTTAACTACTGTCCAAATTAGATGAATATCATAGAATAATAAATTCCATGTCTTATAAATACTTTCAATAAATATCGGTCCCATCTCAGATGAACATAAGTTTTCCATTTTGCACTCTGTACTAAATCACTCAATTATCCGTAAACTAAAAGTACAGGGAATCTATTGAAACTATGAATGCTAATGGACAGGCTCACCCTATCTAGTGAGTATTGCAGTATATGAACTATGTAGACTTAGTAAAACAGCACCACACAAACCCCATAGGATGTTAATTTCTTTAGATTGTTGAAGAACATGCTCACTACATCTAGCAAATTAAATTTAAAACATTATGTAACCAAACAAAGCACAGAGTGCAATGACGAGCCTACCTCAGCAATGTGTCACTAGGCAAATGCCCTAGCGTCATCAAGTCCTGGTTTGGTTGCAATTTTTCCCCAGTGTGTGTGAGTGAAAAGTCGAAAATTTCGATAAAGTAAAAAAAGTCAATGCCACTTGTACAATGCCAGTGTATGGGCGAGCGGGTGGGTCAATGCCACTGTGCGAGTATGGAAGGGCGGGTGGTTCAATGCCACTGTACGTGTATAGGCGGGCGGGTGGGTCAATGCCACTGTACGTGTATGGGCGAGCGGGTGGGTCAATACCGCTGTATGTGTATGGGCGGGCGGGTGGGTCAATACCACTGTACATGTATGGGTGGGTCAATGCCACGGTATGTGTATGGGTGGACGGGAGGGTACTGAACATTTGTGTGATTATGTGTTTCTTTTTGACCAATGTTCTTTTTTTGAGCCACTCATTTTTTCAAAAATCTTACCTAACCATTTGTAGTTCCAATTATGCTTCCCCCCAGGTAGCATTGTACAGGACACCAAACTGAGTGGTAATAGTTCATAGTTTATCTACTAGTTGGTGTTGGACTCATCAGTCTGCTGCTTTTTAAAGTGGCTAACTTACTCCTCCAAGATGAACATGTTTGAATAATTCTTCATGTAAGTTAGGAATCAAGGGGGTTAGGCTTTGGCCACTTCCCAAGAACAAGAACTTCTGTCGATATCCAGTAAAACTCTTCAATTTCTAATAATTCTAAGACAGTACTCTACAGTGCCTTTTTTTACCTTGGGACTCAGGAGGATATGGAGTGTCGATATTAAAAACTTTGTTGACTAGTGGCACAGTGCTGTGATCCAAGTGCTATTTGGGGACAGATTGTTGTGGAGATTGTAGGCTCTTTGCTTGCTATTCTAATGGTTGCCACTGACGTGGACACTACTAGAGAAGTCTGTGGTGTCTGTTATATTCTTACATATGAGACCTCGACACAATGTTGTGCGTGTTTTAAGGTGAATATGAATGATTATTGAGTTGTGCGGCTACTAAATAAGTTCGACTGTTCCTCAGGAAGGGCCATTTATTAATAGCCCAATATCCAGGACAACTAAGAGACCTATAGCTTTATGTGGAATTTGAAACCTCATAGTATCTGAGTGTCAGCTGATTGACAAGCCCTATACTCAGTTCTATCCCTAACATAACATCCAGACACTGATTTCCACCTAACATGAACACCCCAGACTTCTCCAGTAGTATCCACGCTATTAAGAATCCATGGAGGGATGGCTGACAGGTCAACCTGGAGGTACCTGAATTTGAAAAAATTTCAAAACAAAATTGTTATGAATGATATGGTTAGGCCATGCAAGGTTTGTGAAAAGTGTTTACCTGTGAAAATGTCAAAATTTTAAAAACATTAACTATTATTTTTTTTACTTTTATGTCCTGTTTATGGCATTGTCGTCATGCATCGTTATGTCCATAGATAATGGACTTTTTGTATACTCTCACTTTTACCGCAAGACTTCTTTACTCTCACTTCTTTAAAGACTCTTTGCTCACTTTCCTTGCAATTGGCTCCATGTAATCCACAATTCCTTTACCAGCACTCTGGATCATTCCAGAAGGTGTTGCGTCAAAGTCTCCAGAAAGTAGGACTATTTATTTATAAGCTAAGGCTATCCATGGGGTTAGTCAGTGAGTGGCAGATATTGAATTGCCAGTTTAGCTGCATTGTTGTGACTTGGCTAAATCTGTACCAGTGATTTGCGATATTTTGTGAACTCAAGTGCTTACTAAGTCTTTGGACTTATCTAACAGAGAGACACTTATTGTCATGAAGTGAATGCTCATTATTAACTTTACAAATAATAATTACTGTATTAATAAATTTATTAATGCAGTAATTTATTATACTTACTAATTAGTAAGTATACATTTGAAGTTACATTATTTATTCAAGAACACCCACAACAATCATCAGTGGATAGATTACTATCCTTTGTTTATAAGCAACTTATAAAGGTAGGAAGGTGAACAATAAATGCTCCTTCTTATTATTATAATACTACCTTCACCTAGACAAATATTCCATACCGTATGTTTATCTTTCTGTCAATAGATGGTGCCTAAATGTCCATCTGCTGTTTCTTGACATTGATTTAGTGAATTTTATCATGTGGAGTGCCATCTTTGAACTCAGCAATTGTACAGTGTTTATATTTTGTAGCTTGTCCCATTTTGAGGCAAAATGATATTGATAACTTTTTAAAAAGAATTTTAATCTATTGTTACTTTCATTTCTGTATGTTTAATGAACATTAATTAACGTATGTGCTAATCACGGTAAAATAAAACATTTTAGAATTATGTAAGTACCGATCACTGGTGGCTTTCACAGTATCAGCTGATCTTAATAAGTAACAAATACTACAATCATCAATCTCTTCACATTCATTTGAAATTTATGTTCAGCCGTTTCATGATAATCATCGTAAAAAGAAGTAAAAAAGAGATAGTTCATGTCTTTAATTTTGCAATACAGAATTATTTTACTAATACAGTAATACAAAACCTTTTTGTTTCAAAGATTGATTTATCGTAAGTTTCTTTAATGAAGGCTCTAAGATTCTTTCTTGTAAGTTTGTAATTTATCACAGATAATCAAAATAATTATTACCACATAACCACTCTACAGTTTTATTATGATGGTACTTAATATCTTTTACGTTTTCATATTGGTCAGATAGGGATGATATTCTTTTACCATGATAATGTGCATCTTAAATTCATAACAATATAGTTATATCTTTAAGTATGTGTGACTATATTGTTATTAAGTCACATCCATGTTATTAACTAGTGGATGTGACCATGGAGTTCTTGCTCTGAAACCGGTAGTCCAATAAAAATATTTTGTAGCTGAAGACGACAAAGGTACGTTAACCTTATTATTATTTGTCAGTATAGTTAGTTTTTGAACAGTCTTGGTAAACATAACTGTCACCCATGGTTTACTGATTCTTTATGCAATTTTGCTTGTGTCAGGGGTGAAAAAGAAACTTGGAAAATGAAAATTTCAAAAGTATGATAAGGTACATTTATAAACTGGCCTGGGTTTTGCTTTTGAAAATTGAATCACATACTTAAAGAAATGAATTGCCTTTCTATACCAGGTGTTATATGTTTCAGTGGGCAATCAAAATGTTCGAGAGAGTTTAGTACAAATTAACACAGTCATTGACAAAGCAGCTCAGATGTTTCCTTTAGGTAAGTAGACAGTTAATTTATTATATTTATATTGCTGTTTATTTTATTTCCATGCTTCATAACAAGTATTTAACCTAATAACAATGAAGCAGTTATTCTATTGTAACTGAGTAAGCCTATATATATATATTTTTTTTTATTTCACATAACGTTTACATAATTTTACAAAATTTTATTTGTAAGTAATCAGGTGAAGAGTCAATGTCCTAAAAACTAAAACTATCCTAAAACTTATTCTAAAATTACATATCAACGATCAAAGAGTTATCACTTAAAAACTCTTCTACATCATAATATTCTTTCTGAATCAGGAAGTTTTTAACAATTTTTTAAAACTTAATAATATTTAGGATTTTTAGATTAGACGGAATTTTATTGTAATACTTTAGACCAATGTAATGAGGGGAATTTTCAAATAGTTTTAGCCTATGAATTGGATATTGGAGTTGTTCTCTGAATCTTGTGTTGTAAATATGGCTGTGCTGTTTATTTAAAATTAAATCTCTATTTTTATGTACAAATAATAAACATTTGGAAGGAAGTGTTAGAACATTCAGCTCTTTGAATACAGATCTGCATGATTGGTTATGGTCCATAAAAAGCATTGTTCGAATGTACGTCTTCTGAATTTTAAAAATCTTAAGAATATCGGTTGAGCTACCCCATAGTTCAAGACCATACTGGAGCAGGGAACCAAAGCAAGCATGATACACTGTCATTCTAACACTCAGCTCCACAGTTCCTCTCAGAATATACATTTGGAAACATAAGGAACTTAATCTTTTACTCAGTGCTTCTATTAGGGGTCTCCATGTGACGTTTTGATCAATGATTAATCCCAAAAACTTCACCATGTCTTTGATAGTTATGATGTTGTCATCGATGGTAATGGAATTACTAAAAGGGCATTTGTTATGTTGTGTTTGAAATTTTATTATTTCAGTTTTTTCCTTATTTAATTTAAGTCCATTTATATCAAACCACTGCTTTATTTCATGTAAAACTCTTTCCACTGCTTTCTTTAATTCATTATCATTTGAACATTTCAATAGAATTGAGGTGTCATCTGCATATAAAAATACTTCAGCATGGTTAATATTTAAAGGTAAATCATTGATGTATAGAATGAATAATAATGGACCTAGCAGCGAACCTTGAGGAACTCCATTTATATTCTCATTCCAATCTGACATATATTTACCATCTGTTTTGTTTATAATGACTCGTTGTTTTCTATTTGTCAGGTATGATTTTAACCAATTTAGAGCTCCATTGTTGATTCCATAAAATTTCAGTTTCTCAATTAGAATGTCATGATTAACACAGTCAAATGCTTTTGACAAGTCACAAAAAACACCTGCGGTGCTCTTAGACTTGTCCAGCCCCTCTGTAATATGGTTGATTAATTCTGTGGCTGCATCAATTGTACTATACCCCGGTCGAAAACCATACTGATTTTTACAAATTATATTATTATTGTTGAGAAATGTACTTAACTGATGGAGAGCAACTTTTTCAAATACTTTTGATAGAACTGATAATACTGACACAGGCCTATAATTATCGGGGTTATTTTTATTGTATTTTTTATGGATTGGTATTACGTTTGCATATTTTAATTGACTTGGGAAAACTCCCTCATAGAAGCACTGATTGATTAGAAACGTCAAAGGCTGTGAAATATAACCTGCAGTATTTTTCAGAACCTGCACAGGAATCTCATCCCACCCAACTGATTTTTTTGTTTTTTAAATTTGCTATTACTCCATTTATCTGATTTATTGTAACAAAACTAAATTCAAATTTATGGTTTGACACTTCTTCCCGTTTTGTTAGAAACTTCCTAGCAGCTTCTATTGAAATTAAGTTGTTTGATTTACATCCAACATTGATGAACATTTCATTAAACTTGCAAGTAATTTCATTTCCATTGGTAATTTCCTCATCCATAAAGTTAACCTGTTCAAATCCTACATTTGTCACATTTTGTAGTAATCCTAATACAGACTTGACTACATTCCAAGCTGCTTTATTTTTATTTTCAGCATTTGCTATATATTTACTATTTGCAATTCTTTTGGCAGTACCACAGACCTTTCTAAAAATTTTTTTGTACAACTTTACATAATTTAAAAATATTTGATCTTTTGAAGTTTTTGCTAAAGTATGCAATTCTCGTTTACGCCTACTTGAGATACAAATTCCGGTTGTAATCCAATTTTTGTTTGTGCATTTCGAATTTGTTAAGGTTTTTGTTTTTACTGTTTTTAACGGAAAGTGACTATCGAAGTTTAATTTGAACAGAGAAAAAAAAATATCAAAGTTTTTTTTGGGATGAATTTGTATTATTTAAATTCCATTTTATGTCTTTTACACATTCTGTAAAGTTGTATAAGCCTGATTTTGTAAATCTTCTTCTTCTTTCTAACTTGTGGAGACCATTTTGTCCGGATTCTTTAAATATGGAAATTAATAAGGCTCTGTGGTCAGACATGCCGAGTTCAACATTCAAGCGAGTTCTCTGACTAACGAGTTTGTTTGAGATTACATTATCAATACAAGTTTTAGAGTCAAAGGCTATTCTTGTTGGTAAGTAAAAGTTTAAATTAAACCCGTTACATTCTAATATATTTAATAGTTTATCTCTTACCCTAGGATTGCGAGAAGTTTTTAGACTATCAATATTTAAGTCGGATGCTAAATAAATATGTTTTGTTTTAGCTTCTTTTTTTAGTTTTGTAGTAGGTACCGTACAGAAATATTCTTGCTATCCTGATTTTTTAAAATTTCATACCATCATGTAATGTAATCTTGACATATATTTATCAGGCTTAAATAATTCATAGCAATAATTTTATTCACCTCTCTAAGATAATAAGCTTATATATAATAAGATATAAGCCGTTTCTTCAAAAATTTGGCCTCAAAACTTTTTTAGATTCTCTGGTAGCACATTAAATACTCTAGCTCCGCTGTAGGGTGGCTTTTTATGTAAAGATTGTTCTATGTGTTGACAGGATGTGATCATATGCCTGACTTTTATTGTAGCTATACACATTACCAATTGTCTGCAAATTTCTTTCTGCAGCATAGAGAGTCACTTCTACAATGTATATGAGTACCACTGAGAGGATCTCTGTAGAGTTAAAGGCTTTTCTGCAAAAGCAGGATACGATGGAGGATAACTGCTGATGAACTTCCCCACAGTTTCATGTACATGTACACTTATATCAGGCATGATAATATGCCACTCTAGTGTGGTGGGACTGCCAACAAATTGTAGCTTTTCAGTCCAAAAATCACAATGTGACTCATAAACATAGTTGGTCAATGTGGCTGTTCTCTCAGAGATGTTGATCTAAAGTTAAGCCTAGGGAGCTGTTTAGTAGAATCAACTCCTTAGAAGATAGGAGGTTCAGTTAAATTATCTTTAAGACATCCATAGCCATATATTTTGTCTTTTGGAGTGTTAAAAACAAATATTGTACAATTCTCTTGAGTTAAGCTGACTGATGTAAATGTATTATTGACCAGGTCTCCAATGCTATTGCTACTTGCGACAAGAACTGTATCATCAGCACACCTAATGGGGTATGTAATATTGCCCAAATAATTGGGTAGGTCTGCTGTAAATAAAAGAAATAGAACTGGACCTAGTACTGAGCCTTGTGAAGAATAACACCTCTTTTACTTTGCACAGTCTAAGAATTTCCAATTTTCTCAGTACCATTTAGGTTTTTTGTATACTTCAATTACTTGTTCTATTTCTGAAGTTACCTCTCAAACGACTTGATTGCATTGGCTTCAAAACCTAATAATTTAGGTTTACTGATGATTAAGTTGAATTGAAAGAAAATTCTTAACTGAGGTAAAGAAAAATGCCAGTGACTAATCCTCCCTTGCCTGAATTGTCTATCATATACTCCATCAGTGGTGGTAGTCGACTTGCCGAGAGTAAAGCCTTATTGTCTATTAGTTTAAGAGTTTGTTGAAACTACTTTTCCCATGATTGTAGAAACAGTTGGGACCAGAGATATAGGTCTGAATCTTAAGTTTTGTTCACACTTGTTTATCTAGTATAATTTAATATTTTCTATTTTAGTGAAAGATACAACTGCAATGTTCATGGATGCCAAAGTATTTCATTGTACAACAACCACTTTGGAACAAGCAACTGATAATATTGACGTCGGAGAGGGCGTCTTTAAACTCTTTCCATTTGCTGAACAGTTTGTAAGTTTAAGTACTAATGCATTTGTACATATTTAATTAAGTAAATAGCTATAGGGATGCAGAATATGTTTCACCACTCAACATTTTCCCAGAGCATTAGTTTTTAAGAGTAAATTTTAAAAGTCATGATTACTTTTTTTAATTCCATTATATTTATCTTCAATCTGGCTTATTTGCTAATAGTTTTTTTTTTCATTTGTTAAGCAAGAAGATATGCTTTTAGTCCTATTTAGTCTTTGGAGTTGGTGTTGATTAGAGAAAAGGTTGGTTGGTAGTGGCAATGTCACACTGAGCTTGCTACTGCTTTTAAGGTAGGCTACTGCACTTTTGATTCCTCTAGTGCAAGAGTTGAGTTATTTTAACCTTTTTTCCAAAACTATCATAAGTGTACATTTATGGCATACTTACTTATTTAAATTATGAGATAATGAAGACCTCAAAAATAGCTAGACATTTAAACAAAAATAATTAAAATAAAGGGTTGTTGTGTGTGTGCAGCATATCATTAGCTGAAGATAAAGAAAAATTGCATTACAGTAGAACCCTGGTTAACCAAAATAAAGGGGGGAGGGCCGTTTCGGATAACCAATTTTTCGCTTAAACCGTCGTATGCTAAAAATAGCCTATTAACATTATGCATAGGAAAAATTAATTTAAAACAATGTCTATATAATACAGTATTTTATTTCAGCAACAGGAAATGTTATAATGGGTTATTAAATATTATAAACTGAACAACTCATGTTACTACAGCAATGTACATGAAGTATTACAGAAATCAGTGATTTTTGTTTGCTTTTTCGTAAGTCCTTGGCATCGTTTTCGAGTGGCCATGTCCCGCCATCTTTTAATTAGAAGGACGTCAGTAGGCATCGATTCCCTGCATTGTTCCAAAAATTTTAGGTTAACCTAAAATAATACCAAAAGTAATTGTAATTTAACTTGGTTATAAATGAATCTCTATTAAAATTTCTGTGTCTGGGCCATACAATAAAGTTTGGCTTACCTCCAATCTGTCGTCAGATGTCACTTTGCCGATTCTGTCATCCAAGTCTTCTGCTTTGTTTTCTGTTGCGTTGTCAGCTAGCTGCAACACTGCCTCTACAATATCTTGGTTGGAAAGTTCATCAGAATTAAAGGCGACAACCCATGCATACGACAATGTGTATACGTTTAATATAATTGTTATATGTAGCCCAAACATAAGCATTTAAATATTATTTGAAAGCCTATGAATCAACTCACATTTAGATGCCTTTGGAATTCCCATAATCGTTTTCAGACAACATAATAACAGTAAATGTGTAATTTATGAAATTTGTTTACTTTTACAGTCCCGTCAGCTGCTTGTATTGTGAGTGGTGTTGGATTGCCGCAGTTTCTTTGTTTTGATGTGGAAAACCGACGTTATGTGCAGTTATTAGTTCAGTTTTGTACTTATAATGTTTGGTTTTGTTATTACTGTATTACGTACTGTACTTGAAATTATTTACGGAACCGTTTCGGTTGACCCGGGTTCCGGTTAACCCGATTTTGGTTAAACGGGGTTCTACTGTATATTTTCAATGTATACATACCGAAAAGTAATGTATACATTTGTATATATATAAATATGTAATATATAAATTATATTCAACTAAACAAGTTTAAAAACATATTCAAGGGTGGAATTCCTAATACAGCAATACAAAAGGACAAACTATTTTTGTGGAAACTTGTTATTTGGAACTTTTCCAATGGCCAATTAAGATAAAAAATTTACTGAGTACTTATACTTACATACAACAAATTTTACAAATAACCTTGAATTAAAAACCAATTTGCATAACTTCAACACACACTTTTGCCCGGTCTATGGTCTTGCCACTCTTCTACAGCCTCAGTCATAATTATAAACAAGTGTGTTGCTGTATCAGAAGGCGTTGTTATTGTTGTCCATCATCAGTGACTTACCTAATTTCAGTTAACCTGGTAAACAAAAAATAATAGATTTCTGCGTTTTTTTAATTATTGTTTTTATTGTCATAATTATTTATTTTTAATATCTATTATCTTTTTTTTACTTTCTCCCCAATGCGTTAGAAAAGAGAAAGTATTTTTATCCTCACAACAATTTTTTTTACAAGTTGGTCTAAAAATCCATTTTAGAGCCTACTGAACCCAAAAGTGTTTTTAAAAATTTTAAAATAATTTTGGTGTCTCTCCGTATGTGTATATGTGCACTTTGCTAGAGAGCAAACAGATGGATTGATTTTTATGAAATTTAATATGGTATATATTTTTGGCCAACAACTCCAGACCGTATTTCACTTTTTTGAAATTTTAGTTTTTTTTTTATCGGCAAAAAGCATACAAAAATGGAATTTTCTCAAAAACGGCTTTAATGATTTTGGTTACAATTTTAAAAGAAAGAGTGAATTACAATTTAAAATATGTTAGTAAAAACCGTATGTCCCTAACTTTAATAGTTTTTGGGTTATAACATTTTTAAGGGCAAAAATATTAAAGATGCGGATTACAGTTAAAAATATTTTAGTTACCACACCAATAAGTTGTTGGAGGTTGTTGTTGTTGGCGGTAGTACGCAGGACTTGTGCGTTGGTCCACCACGATGATCTAGCAAGTTGCTTCACAATGTTAGTTCTGGTTCTCACTTTAGCTGCTCTTAAACTGACACTCAAGCACTGTGTATGCTCTTTGTATCTCAGCCTAACACCATTGAAAAAGATGTTCAATTTCTGATTAGCTAGTCTATTACTCAGTTACTATATATATATAAAACCATTGAGTAGTTTTTTTTTAAGCTGTGATATATATTTAGATTAAGATCCAAAAGTCATGCAATATATAATATAAAATAAAAGTGATCTCCTGTCACAAAGCTAAAGCCAATCCATCAAGCCATTTACAACCTGCCTCACTTATTCTGTGTATACTAGCCAATCCCTCCCTGAAAGAACACAGGGGACACTGTAATTATGTGATCCATTATTTGTATAGACTCCCAACAATCACATGACTGATCTAGTGTCAATCCTTATTTACACTTCCAGTAGTTACGTCTAACCTTGCCAGTTCGGAACCGATTCAAAAGTATCCATTCCCTCCGAGGGAGGTTCATTGCACCTACAGGTTTGAAAGAGTATTAATAAGGAATTCATTTCGTCCATCTAAACTGTTCTACGCTATGGCCCAGCTAGTATTGGGCGAAAAATTTTAACTGCTCAACTGGGAAAGAGTACGTAGAGGTGGGTTTTGAGATTTTAAGCGACCGTTCTAACGAGGGAGATCGTGGGTAATGGGGAGGTGTGTGGCATTCAAGATCTTATTGAATTCTCTAAGTAGTGCCTCCTGACGTCTTATCTCTGGAGGAGCTATATTGCACAGTACCAGGAGCCAAGGAAGTGGAGTTGCCATGAGAGTACCACTAATAGCTCACATAGCTCTATTAAGTTGGACATCAATCACTTTAGTATGAGCGCTATTTAGTCATACGGGAGCACTGTATTCAGCAGTGGAATATACCAGAGACAAAGCAGGACGTGTGCGTTGGCTACCCAAGTTGTTCCAGCAATATGATGTTGTACATTTGCCCTGGTTTTAATTTTAGTTGCTGTTTTTTGCAAATGGCTTTTAAATGTCAGCTATGTAACGTTACTCCCAGGTACTGTGGATTATCATTATGATGGAGTTTTATACTATTTAGAAAGATGTTCAGTTTTCGATTAGCCAGTCTCTTACTTAGATGGAAGCAGGCTACTTCGGTTTTTGATAGGTTAGGATTTAGCATCCAGGTTCTAAAATATCCTTCGAGGACTGAAAAGTCACTTGTGAGTGTTTCTTCAGTAGCTGTGAAGTTCTTATGTTGGTAAACTAAAGCAATATCATCTGCATATATAAACTTTCTAGACTTTGTTATTGGGATGTCAGCGGTATACACGTTGAACAAAATTGGAGCAAGAACAGACCCTTGTGGCAGACCATCCTTCAACAGTCTAAAAGAGCTTTCTTCACGACCGAGATATACTTTTATTAGCCTGGCACTAAGCATTGACTCCAAAAGTCTAAAAAGAAAGGGACAAAGAAGGAGGCTGTAGAACTTTAGCAACAAACCTTTGCTCCACACAGTGTCATAAGCTGCTGTGAGATCAACAAAAGCTGCAGATGTTTTTAACTTCTTCTTAAATCCATTTTCAATAAATGATGTCAGAGCTAGGATCTGATCGCTTCAACTTCAGCCAGGACGAAAACCAGCCTGCTCAACTGGAACATTAGAATCGAGAATGGGTGATATTCTATTGTATAGGAGCCTTTCCAGCAGCTTATAAACAAACACTAAGAAGAGATATTGGGCTATAACTTTCCACTCGTTCAGGGGGTCTTTTCCAGGCTTCAGAATAGCTACTACTTTTGATCGCTTGAATAATTTTGAAAAATTGCCTGTAGCTAATATCTTACTGTAGAATGCTTGAAGCCATTGTTTAGTCTTGCTACCAGCATGTAACAAAAATTCCGGAAAGATACCATCAAGACCGGCTACTTTCCCTGCAGGACAATCTGGTAGCTGGACTGTCACAAATTTGTGATCTTCCAGCTATGGCAGCTACCACACTCAGTTACTGTCTTTGTTGGATTGGGCTTTAGCTTCCAGGTTCTAAAATAATGATTGAGAGTAGCTAGATCAAGCATTCTTTCTGTTTTTCATATGTCTTCGATTTGAGTTGCGAGAGCAATATTATCTGCATATATGAATTTTCTGGACTCTGTAGCGGGAATGTCAGCAGTATACACTGAATAAAAAAAAAGCGAGAACAGATCCTTGTAGCAGTCCATTGTTCAGGTGTCTTAAAGAACTGTCTCAGCGACCCAGGCACACTTTAATTAACCTGTTACTGAAGGTGGAATTCAGAATTCGCAACAATTGAGAACACGGAATCAAGTTTAAAATTTAAGTACCAAGCCCACTCTCCATACTGTGTCATAGGCTGCTGAGTCTATGAATGCTGCTCATGTTTTCTTTTTCTTTTCAAATCAATTCTCAATGAAATATGTCAAAGAAAGGACCTGGTCACAACAATTTCGACTAGGTCTAAAACCAGCCTGATGGTTAAACCTGTATTAAATCAGACTCTTTTGAGGATTACTTGTTATTTGACAATATATTATTGGTTTTGTGTTATTCAATTTGAACCAAAATGTAAATTTTTGTTAAAAAGTTAACGTTTTACCGATAAATATTTTTTCATAAATTGTTAATTTTACTTTCTTTGTGGTTTTATGTAACATGTTGGCTGGAATATGTAGTATCAATGTAGTAATTTGATTGCAGAAAATGAAATCTCGGAATAGTGAAGGAAAGCCATCCTGGGAAGTGTTGGCCGAAGTGGCACCACCGGTAGTGCAGAATCCTCTTCCGTACTGGACTCCTCTCCTCGGCTCTTTTGAGTATTCAGTCGAGGTTGAAGCTTCTCAACAAAAAAGAGTTCGGCAGCAACGACAGAAGGATGAGATTGCTGAGAAAAAGGAACCCACAAAGGTAAATGAAATGAACACGTTTTTATTTAATCAGGGGAAGTTGGGACTAAAAAGTCCCTTCTTCCACTTAACCGGAATAAGGTACACATAAATGAAATAACTTTTATTCCAGTAATATTAATTGAGTCTCTAAGGTTATGGTACAGATTGAACTATGTTATGGTTGAACTATACTCAACAGGGTAAGTAAGGATGAGTTGTACTTGCCACCAGTGTAGCAGCTGAGGTGACTTTTATACTGTAGATGTCGCTCTAACCTTTTCTGAAGTTTGACATACTGGAATATTGAGTGATTGTTACATTGAAAAAAAGTAAAACCAATAAAATTTAAAAACCATCAGAAAATCGTCAAAAAGTATTATATGTATTACCATTTTAAAGTAGGTTAGGAAAATGTTGTTCTTTAAATTTATTGATATCTTCTAAATAACTGTACAAATTGTATATTTTTAAAAGTTTGGTCTTAAAGGAGTTAAATTATTTTATTTTTATGTCATTATTATTAATGTTGACTCATATATGGTATAAATCCTGTTTGCATTATTTTTATTCTTGTCTTGGATTGATAATTTAAGTGTTCTATAAAAGCATTATTGGAGCTTTATAATATGATCACAGCTATTCAACAGCACAGTGATTTTTTTTTTTTTTTTTTTTTTTATTCGCAAAAGTGTTATGTAATACAATTTTTAAGTAGGTTAGGAAATTTTTTCTTTTAAGTTACTGATACCTTCTGAATAACTACAATTTCCAGTATGAATTTTCACACAATTCATTTTCAATCTAACTGAAACTTGAAAGTGAAAGCTATAAAACTAGACAATATTGTAAAATTCCAAAATAAGAAAGGTCTTTATATCTCCTCTCCCATTGCTAATTCCTTGGGACCCAAGTTTTGTTTTGTTTTTTTCAGTTGTCTTTGATATTTTGAAATTATATATTTATACTTATAAAAATTATTCATCTATTGTCATTGTTGTAACTACTTATATCTTATTTGAATTTATTTTTATCTGTTGTGTTTCTCTTTGAGATTTTGTTTAATTCATTAATCAATTTTTCCTAATTCCTAGATACAAACGTAGTAAAAAATGTTTGTTTAAATTTGTATACAATACTATATATTACTGTCAACTCTTAATTAGCCAATTTGGCTAGAGAGTTTATTAAGGACACTGTATGTATTTGTTGTAATGATTAATTGAATAAAATAAAATATCTGTGATCTGTTTTCATCTTTATTAAAATAGATTTTTTTGTAATTATCTATATAAGATGTTTTTCATGAGCATAGGACCTACCCTGATAATTTATTCAGTGGTAAACAATTGCTAATGGCCTAAATGTAAAGCGCATGATTAGGCTTGTAATATTATCTTGCAGTCTTCTAATTTGCTGTCAAGTGATGAATACTACACTTGAATTGATTCCTAATAACTTAAATTAGGTTCTATAGAAAGGCCTAAAGTAGATAGTGGTACTAGGTCCAGGAGGCATTAATAAGAAAGATTGCTCAATGTATTAACTATGGCAACAACAGTAGGTTTGATAATTCATATGCATTAGGCTAATTAATTAATTACAGTATTTGTTGTAGTGTAATGCTAATGAGTATTTTCTAGGATCCCCGAGGAGAAAATTCACAAGAGGGAGTCGAGAAAATGGTTCAGCGGGTTTATGAGAAACTAAAAAAACATTACAGGCGCAGAAGAAAACCAATACATTACTTCAGATTTGTAGTGAATCCCACTTCCTTCTCCGATACGGTTGAGAATATTTTTCACGTCTCGTTTTTAATCAATGATGGCCACGCACAGATTGAAATTAGTAAGGAATAGCTCTTTGATTGTTTTATTGTTAGCTTTATACATTTTTATATTCTATTACTCTATAGGTTAGCGTTGTTAAAATTTCTTCTTTTATTCATATGAAATGTGTTCAAATATAGAATAGAATAAATTTATTTCATGCAAAAACATACTACAGATACAGTCTCAATTTAACATATATACAGGAATTTCTAACCATCGCTGCCAGTAAAGATGGTTAGTACATCAAAAATGTCTCTTTTACATCACTTTCTAGTGAGTCAGGCTCAATCAATGTTCATTTCATTCACACGAGCGGCGTATCTGTGGCGATTGATATACTTAATATTTAACTGAACAACATGACATAATATAATTAAATCTGAACAAATCTTAGTATCAGTAATAAATAATCACAATAACAAGCATTTATTAATCTAACAAAAACATACAACTGAAATAACTTTTAAAAAACTACTGTAAAATATTTGTAAGGGTTTCAATATTGTCAAAAGTAAATAACCATTGTTTAATCCTTTTTGAAAAGTATTCACTAACATTACATTTCCTAAGATCAGTTGGTAACTGATTATATACTTTCGGTCCAAAAAAGAGGAAACAGTTTTTAAAACAAGTTCTAACAATCTTTGGTTGTCTGACATTATTCAATGCATTCCCTCTAGTGTTATAGTAGCTTTGAAAATTTTCTCTGTTACCACTTCGTATATAAAATTCTTTCAGGACTTTGTAAATAAAAAGATGCCTAAGCGGTAATATTTTTAATTGTTGGAAAAGCTAAATTGTTGGAAAAAATATATAAGTTAAATTCTATGTTCATGTTATTGCTCTGCATCCAATATTAAAAACATGTCAAACATTTCTTGCAGGAATGTCAGCTATAAAAACCTATAATTTTCTGTGTTGTAATTTCAGGCTGTAGTAAACTAATTACCTGTTTGATGCTTTAAAAAATCTAATTAAATTATAATTAAAGCCGTGAATAATCTGATTGTCTTTCAGTTTATTCATCTTAAAACTAGTTCAGGAAAATAATAGTTTGTGTATATTTTTAATCTTTACATGTGTGGATATGTACTTTAAGTCTAGCCGTTTGATGTTATTAGACCCAATACCTATCCAAGTGCGGGACAGTACAATTCTAGTTTATAGTATTGATAGTAATTTATATTCTGGTCTGAACACTTTCTTCAGGGTCATGCTAAAACACTTTCTATTGCTTACCCATGCTGGGGCACTGAGTTGTTACTTATTTAGCAACTATCACTACATTTGTTTTGCACTAATTTGATGCACTACATATCAGTGTTACTTTTTATTGTATGTTCGTGATTCACAGTTGATGGCCATCCAATGATCTCTCCAATAGAAGATAAAGAAAATGCCAATCCATCAGATACAGCATCACAAGCAACAGAGCGAAAACAAATGATTGTACCAATGGACATGGATCTCTGGGAGGTATGTAAATTTAATACAACTCTACTTAACCAGTAGAATTGTTAAAAGAGTAAGAATTGGAATAGATAAATTTAACTGTCGTCTCAATAGGAAAATATAATTTGGCCTCTTTTAAACAGAAACAAAATACAAGTTGATTATTTAATATAAATTTACTTTCACAAACTTACATCAGGCATCTAAGATATATACCTGTAATTGGCAATGAAGTTATATTTGTGATCTATTTTTCATTAGTTATTACTAAAATAGACTTCTTTAATAATAAATAAGCATACCCGGATCATTTATTCAGTGATAAATAATTGCTAATGGGCTAAATGTAATGTATGTGATTCCTAAAAGTAAGCATTCTGTACATACAAAATTCCTTACTTTTAATTTTAAGCTTCACTTAATAACCCTAATTACATTTAAAAATATATATATTTACATTTCATACAATCTAAAATCGTACATACGTTAATTTTCTATACTAAAGAGATTAAAACTGAGAACATTTTACGTAATAGCAAAATATACTCCAAGTAGATTAAATGTGATGTAGACTAATGTATATTATGGAGTTTATGTGGTCTGTGGGTTGTTGAAATTGTTATTGTGACATTTGTGTGGTGTATGGTCTGTGATATTTGTTAATTGATGGTAGAGTATTGTTGGTTAAAATTTTATTATATATATATAATAAAATTTTATATATATATAATTTTATATATATATATAATTATATATATTTTGGGGTTGTATAGTGGGGAGGGGGTTATATCTATAGAAATAAAACACTTTTAATAAAGTCGTATAGGTTTTTGCTTTATTATTTTTATTTTTGTGTTTTTTTATAGTTCCCTCTTGATTATTGAGATAATCAATATTGCCTGGAGGGTCTGTATTTCTTCTGTAGTTGAGCAGTGTTGATGATGAGTTTGTAAAATAAGAGAACAAATGATTATAAATTTACTTATATTTGTATGGTTTTGATATTAGAGTATCAGAATAGTGGGATTTAGAACAAATTAAAAAAGAAGAATGTATATTGGGTGTTTTTATACCTTACGTTGGATGCTCCACTAACACGTTGATGTAGAGAAAGGCGAAGTAAATGAAGAAGAAATATTCATTTCTAGAAAAAAAATAATTACAATAAATGTAAAATACAGTATTTATACTACAAGATTGATAGTCAGTATGAAAATACTTAATAGTCATAATAATTGTACTACTTTTATCACTGTTTAATAACAATGTTCTTCAATTTGATTCTCACCACCAGTCTTCTTGGGCTGTTGTATCATGTTGTTTCTCTTGAGTTTATTGATGAAATTTCCATTTTCAACTTCTTATTCTAAAGTAATTTTCAAGCCAAGGTTTTTGTAACATACAAGCCTCTTCACAACATCATGAAAAATACTGTTAAATTGGGTTTACATTTCTCTAATCTTAGTAAAACGATTTTAGTTTGAACATTTTTTAACTTTTAAAAGCCTCTGTTAGTTGATGGATGATTGTTGTTGAATTTAAACCAAAGTTGTGGAAACATAAAATAAATAAAATTATTGTGTGTCATGTTTCAGGCGTTCATCAATGTGCTTGATATTAAGACTGCTATGATATAACTGTCTTCCGAGGGGTGAAGATACCTGCTATGAAACCATGTGATATCTAGAAACCTCTGTACCTGCTACTATTTAAGTATGCTTAGATTTGTGCACATATTTTTTTAATACTAACCGGTCATAATTAAGTCTAGGTTAGGTCTTTGAAAACATCATTAGCACATACACTAACCTACTTTTAATGCATTATTATGTTTTCATACAGGAAACGATTCTATCAAGCAATGTAAAAGTATCTTCAAAAGATGTCTTTCATGTTTTTAGAAGATAATTTTTAATTAATTATCTTATAAATGTATCAAACTCATTCTGGCTGGTTTGATTAATAAAACACATCTTCAGATGTTAAAGCTCGAAATACCAAACTTAAAGTTTTCTTCAAGTAAACTATTAAGGTTTTAGAATTACCAAGATAATTCCTGAAAACCATTTGTACTAGTGATATTTTTTATTTCCTCCGGTTGGTATTGTGAGGCTATGGAATGGAAATGGTTGATCTGGATCATGAAAAGGCTTGTCAGTTCTTGTATGAGGGTATTCTCAGCACTACAATATAGTTGAATGTGAGAAACAATATTGGTTTGTTACGTAGTGATTTATCATTCAGTTAGTTATATACTATTTCATGCTTACATATTTTAGATGTATAATTATTCTCTAACTGAATTACAATGACAAGAGTTTGAACAAAATAAATACATGACATTATAAAGAAGCTTGTCTAACATAATGATTACCCTCATTCCATGTCTTTAGGTTCCTTGATCCTTAGTTTATTACTGTAGTTATAATTAGTAGTTTTGTCAATTGTAAACTCATATTTCTCTCTCTAGTTGTTATCATAGAATCGTCATGATCTATGTTAAATATTTGTACCTTTTTTCTATACAAAATACAATATTAGTGAAAAATAAATAAAAACTGCACGTACAGGAAGATGTTTTATTTATATTCCCAATTCTTATTCTTGAGAATTTTGACTGTTTTCATTTCTGTGAAATTTGTTTGTCATTTTTATTTTAAATCCACAAAGCAATAGGCAAATCAAGTTTAAGAGTACAGTAAAAAATGTTTAAAAGATAAACAAAATTTTAAGTTAAGAACAATACTGAACATTACGTGTATATTTGTATATCATTTATGTGCCCAAGTGTAATACACCGTCCGCATTATACAGGGTGGCGCAAAAAGAACGCATGGATTTTAAAAAGCTATAAGTTGGTTAATTTTAATCACACCAAAATTTTAATTACACCAAAACAATCATCAAACAACCCAATTTGAGAGTTGGGTGTTAATAATTATAAGACAATTAACTAATTTTTAAAAATAACATCAGAAAGATGGCGTCCTACTGCATGAATACACATTGCAAGTCTCTCTTCAAAGTTTTCCATAACTTTGTTCAAAGTGTCCTGTGATACAGCGGCAATTTCTTCACTTATTGCAGCCTTCAATTCTTCGAGTGACTGAGGTTTACGACGATAAACTTTGAATTTCAGGTGTCCCCATAAAAAGAAGTCGCAAGGAGTCAAATCTGGCGAACGTGCAGGCCAATGGAGATCGCCAAAACGTGAAATCACGTGACCAGGAAACATTCCTTGAACGACAGCCATAGATTGATTACTCGTGTGGGCTGTGGCTCTATCTTGTTGAAAGCATGTTTGTTCCATATCGAGCCCCAAAGCTTCAAGATTTGGCTGCAAAAATGTGCGTAGCATTGTCATGTATCGTTCAGAATTAACAGTGACTGTTTGGTCACGTTCTTCAAAAAAATAAGGTCCAACGATGCCAATTTTAGAGACCCCACACCATACTGTAACTTTAGGACAATGCAGTGGTTTTTGATGCATTTCCTGTGGGTTGTGAGCTGCCCAATAGCGGCAATTCTGCTTGTTTACTGAGCCATTCAAGTGGAAATGAGCTTCATCACTCAGCATTACAACATTATTGTCATTTCCAACGACATCAAGCATTCTCTCGCAAAAAACTCTTCGTTAGTGAAAATCACGTTCATGGAGCTTCTGAACAATCATTATCTTGTAAGGGTGGAATGATTTTTTTTTTTACAAATAAGCGGTACAAATACCACTGTACCTGTATGGGCGGGCGGGTGGGTCAATGCCAGTACAATGGTACAGTACAATCGATGTTACAGAATATTATCGTATTGACACGTACAATACCACTGTACGTGTATGGGTTAGCGAGTGGGTCAATGCCACTGTACGTGTATGGGTGGGCGGGTGGGTCATTACCACTGTACGTGTGTGGGTGGGCGGGTGGTTCAATGCCTATGTACGTGTGCCTTATGTTTTGTCATTGTTTATGTAGAATCCGAAGTACGTAGTTACAGAAGTAACTCACATGTCAGGATGCGCTGTAGCGATCGACGTGATATCCCCAAGGTCGGAGCACGCCATCTAGTCGAGCGGTGAGGACTTTCAAGAACTGAGGCTCTGACACTTTTAACATTTTGCCGAGTTCGCGCCGTACGAGGGCGACCAGTCGATTTACTCTTCAACACTGATCCTGTTGTACGAAACGAGTTAACCCAACGAAGTATCGAGTTGCGATCAGGTACCGAACCATTACGTGCGACATTAAACTGTAAATGAAATTTTCGCTCAACAGTGATGACAGATTCATTTGATTTGAAATAGTGTTCAACAGCGAACACGCGATGCTGCACGTTCCATTGCTACTAAAACTGGACGCTTCAACCAACAAAATGGCGTCGCTCGGCAGTCACTGACCGCTCCCCTCCACTAGTAATACGTTACTCAAATCCATGCGTTCTTTTTGCGCCACCCTGTAGTAGTAAATAAATGTTAAAGTGTCACTTATTTAAGTTAATTACGTGGTTCGGATTCCACGTAAAGCTGTAGGTCCCATAATTGCCCTGTCTATTGGGCTATTAATAAATTGTCCTTTCTGAGCTAAGTCGAACTCAGATAGTAACAATGACTACACTCGTTCATCTACACTCATTTGAAATACATATTCCTCATATCTTGACGATTGTCGTTTTAAGAACTAATAAATAAGATGTAACATTTATATACTTCACTCCTTTTCATTTATTTTAACCCTGGATCGTGAGATGGAGCATATTTTATGCGCCTGCATTAAAATCAATAAAACATATGTTTATCATCAAGCAAGCACAACAAAATTGGTACCAATCGGCGCAGGAGGTTCTGATCTATACATTTTAGATTTTGAATAATTTTGTTATGCAATTTTATAAACGTAGGAATATGTGCAACAACAAACTTCTGCTCAGTTTCCACCCGGCGGAAGTCGGGAGCGGTAAAAAGGCTGATGTTTGTCAAATGATTGAAGGGCAACCAGAAGACGGAATAAGTCATACCAAATATCAGTCTGTAGAGAATGAAATACTGTATCTAACAAAAACAATTGCATTGTTTTAGCTGCACTGGGTATTTTACAAAAAATGTTTTTGTATACCCTTGTTTGAGTGTTTTCTCTCAAGTGAGTTGAGGCATAATTTATGCATTTGATAAAAGTTTAGCTAAAAAGTTGTTGAGATATAAACAAACAAAAAATTAGCCAGAAAGGCATAGAATTCACAAATCAATTGGTGCCGTTATGAGCGAGTTCTGTGCATTAGGTTGGCAAAATGGTTACGTGACAAGTTTTCTGTTCAGCGAGTACAAAGAGAACCCGGCAACGGCAGTCAGTTGTCGGCCATTTGTTTGGTGCGCGTTAGATTTTACTTGTCAGTGTTTTATTCGCTGTAATCGTTATAAATTAATATTTGTGCTAATACAATTATGTGTAGTAATAGTGTAACGTATTATAGTGGTTTATAACAGAACCACAGTAAAACAGAAAAGAAATATCAGTAATACTAAAAAATATGTTAATTAGTCTTGATCTTTGTTTATTATTATTGCACATAATGATAATCATTTTTATACAAAGAATGCTCAAGTTTATTAATATCGAAGGATCCTGGAATGCAAAACTAAGAGTGAGTCAAATATTTTATTTTATATTGTAGGCATAGTTGCAAGTGTATTTCAGTGTTTATTTGACATCTGTGTATATACATTTATGTAGATACTACCCTAAACATTTATTTTTTATCCGATTTGAGCTAACAAAGTGTTCACAGAAAGTGTAATATAATGAAAATAATAATTATAATTTAAAAAAAATAGTATGTACTAATTCTGTTCAATTCTGTTCTGTTCAATGTAAATTATTTGTTTATTTTAGTTACGTGAGAACAATATGACAGTATGTTATTATATAGTGCTAAAACCTTATTTATGGCACTAAGGTAATACATTTTTATTCAGAAATGTGTGTTCTATCAAGTGTAACTGTCATATAAATTCCCAACAAATATTTTATATTTTTTATAATGTACAATATGCACTATTTTTCAAGTGCTGTTTATACAATTTGCACACGCTAACTTATGGTGTTATGTTTTATACTTTTTGGAATATTTTCATATATTTTACATTTTCTTGTAGCTTATAGACTGTACTAATAAAGTACATGTAGCAAACACTTATACATACTCCTATTTTTGGATTGTTATGTAATCTTTCACAGACATTTTTATTTTCTCCAACAAACTAAAAATAAAATTATGGGTACAATATGACTATTTTTCGTACATTTTCTAGTCTATTCAATTATGATTTTTTTTTAATTTTTACATGTACTATTTGATTAACTACATGGTCATACACTGTTACTTTGCAAATTTTTTCAGTTTTGCGTTTTATAAAACCAAAAAAATTCCTAAAAAACCCTAGTAGTTTATCTAAAATGTAACAACATATTATTATAGTGCACTAAATAATAAACAATTTGGCTGTCTTGGAATTATTTACAAGAATTGTTTAGTGCTCCTAAGGAGGATTATTACTTATAATTTACATACAGTTTTTTCAATCTTCTGACAATAATTATTTACTAAATTTGTTTTTAAGTTTTGATAGTAGTATGTGAATGTACAGTCATTTAAAAGAAAAGGGATATGATAAAATTTACATTTGGAGCATATTTAGTATTTTTTATGATTTTTACAAAAAGGCTTGCGAATGGCCGAAAAAAGGACCTAGCAATGGGGAGCACGTAATGAATCACCCATTACTCACGATCTAGGGTTAAACTTGTCACTATAACTGCTGAATTTCTTTCAGTGAAAATTTAACTTAAACCCGCAAGCATTTGCTGGAACATTGCATATTATTTACTATGCTGTCTTAAACCTTTGTGCTCAGTTCTCCAGTTTATTAACTGACCTTGCAACTAATATTGCCAGTTATGCCATTTGCTGGAACATTACATATTATTTACTATGCTGTCTTAAACCTTTGTGCTCAGTTCTCCAGTTTATTAACTGACCTTGCAACTAATATTGCCAGTTATGCCATTTGCTGGAACATTACATATTATTTACTATCCTGTCTTAAACCTTTGTGCTCAGTTCTCCAGTTTATTAACTGACCTTGCAACTAATATTGCCAGTTATGCCATTTGCTGGAACATTACATATTATTTACTATCCTGTCTTAAACCTTTGTGCTCAGTTCTCCAGTTTATTAACAGACCTTGCAACTAATATTGCCGGTTATGCCGTCTGCTGAATTTTTTCTTTTTACAGCTCAAATTTTCTTTTAACAAGCTGACTTTGTTTCTCGGCAACCCAATGACATTAAATAGTGATGTTTTTATCCTAATTTACTAAAGGGAGTGGAAGGTGCTGTGACTTCTTGAGCATTAACTACTTTGACATTAAATTTAATAAATAGAATTGTTATCAAGCAGTTTCAATTCCTATTTATAGAATTTAACTTCCTCCTAGATAGGGTACAGTGTGTATCTGGAAGTTGAAGTAAATTTTGTTGCTCATTAACAAATATCTTTGGGTGTCTAAAGGGTAGTTTGTCGCTGTGGGTTTTTCCTAATATCTTCCTTAGTTTGTTTATGTCATTGTTGCTATAATCAGACTTTATATTAACAAGTGTTTTGTTAAGATATTTTGATTTGATATTAAGTGTTTTGCAGCAACAAAGAAGAAGAAAATCATAGAGTAGAATGTTGAGAGCAATAAATGCAAATAATCGTGAATGCTCTTGCAATGTATTAGAAATTATTCAACAACGTCAAGGCTGTGTATAAGACAGGCATTTTCTAGATGTAAATCCTTAGGATTCAATTTCTGCAGGATGTGAACTGTTGATAGGGCCGTGCTGGTCTTCTATCTTGAATGGGTTTGTAAGACAGTATTCAACCCGTTCAAAACGAAAGAGGGTACAGCACTTTTGCCAGTTCACACTGTAGATCAAAAGAGCATTCACTTAAAATTGAATTTTTTGCTTTCAGCTTTCTACTCCATATTTTTTTTCTTCCTTGTAGCTGCAAACATCTGAATATTTGAATTAAAACATCTTGAAAAAACTTTTGGGTTCGCAAACAGTTAAGATGGTTTCTTGTAATAATTTTGTGTCTTTACTAAAGCTTTAGAAGAAAATGGTAATGAATAATGAGAGTCAATTACAAGAATAATTCATAATATGATACATCTCACATTATGTACGACAACAGCGTTGATAGTGAAAATGGCCATAATATGATACATCTCACATTATGTACGACAACAGCGTTGATAGTGAAAATGGCCATAATATGATATATCTCACATTATGTACGACAACAGCGTTGATAGTGAAAATGGCCATAATATGATATATCACATTATGTACGACAACAGCGTTGATAGTGAAAATGGCCATAATATGATACATCTCACATTATGTACGACAACAGCGTTGATAGTGAAAATGGCCATAATATGATATATCTCACATTATGTACGACAACAGCGTTGATAGTGAAAATGGCCATAATATGATATATCTCACATTATGTACGACAACAGCGTTGATAGTGAAAATGGCCATAATATGATATATCTCACATTATGTACGACAACAGCGTTGATAGTGAAAATGGCCATAATATGATATATCTCACATTATGTACGACAACAGCGTTGATAGTGAAAATGGCCATAATCTGCGTGCTCTGCCTAGTTATAACATTTAGTGGTACATGGAGTGTTTGGACCTAAATACTGTCATTTCAAGGCATTTGGCTGCAATGAAGTAGAATATGTTCAATCACTGTTGTGATGACACTTTTTGAATCCAAGTTTGTTATAAAACAGACAAAATAGCATGAGCTTGGGAGAGGAAACAAATTATTCAAGGATTTAAGTTTAGGTTAAAGGGCACTAGACTGAATCAGTATATTCATTAGGAGAGATAGGTCATCAGCAAACTTACCCTAGAAGACAAGTCCACTAACACAACAGTAGCAGTAATAAATACAAAAGAATTACATGTGCACTGGCACTGACAATTTGTGCACATGTGATTCTTTGGTATTTGATACTACTACAGTAGTGTTAGTGGACTTGTATTCTAAGGTAAGTTTGCTGATGATCTATATCTCCTAATAAATATAAAATTATTCAAGGAGTTTACTGAGAGCATTTCATTAAAAAGACATGGCCCCTCCCCATCATCAAGACCCGGATCTCATGTGTGTGTATTTTGTGCGTATGAGAGGAAAATGAGTGAAAATTGTACTAGCTCATAAAAGATTTTGGACCTTTTCCGTTAATTCACTGCCACTACTTTTTATGTTACTTCACTACCATTACTTTTTTATCGCAACTACGGTTGGGTAGCTACTAAAGTTGATGCAAATACAAATTCTCTTTATTCATCTATGCAACATTAATTACATGAATAGTGTCAAGAAATATATTGTAACATTATTCATTAACATCATATACATTGATAAGACCAAGTGATATAAACAAATGAATAGATTAGGTTACCTTCAACAGATGAATACGATCTAAAAGTTTGTTATAAGATATAAAAATATTCCGTAACACTAAAATTTGTAGTTCTAAATAATAAAACTTATCTAAATTTATCACTTCATTTTTTAATTATTTCTATATCTTATATTCATGTTTCCATTTTAATTGCATTAAAATACTTAATTATAATTACAACACAAAAAAGAAATGTAATTCATTTTAATGGTAACCAATTTTGTTAATAATAAATTTAAGTGCTGCTCAGCCTTTTTTTCTCTTGTAGCACTTATGTTCCAGAATTCGTCAAAAGAGTATAGTGATAAGGATAAAAGATAATTTTTAAGTAATTTTTTGAAAATATTAAAATTTTGTTCTTTCAAAATATCATTTGGTAGGTTAAATAAAAACTTAGTGCCAATGAAACTGGCTTTCTTTTCAAACAATTTCAATTTATGTGGTTCAACATACCAATTGCTTCAGGTGGTGTAATTGTGAAAGTTTGGATTTTGAGTTGAAATATTCATTTTTTTCATATATAATACAGTTCCAAAAATGTATAAACCATACACAGAATTCCCAATTGCAAAAAATGTGGTTTTACAGTTTGTCTTTTTTTTATTTGAAAAATGATTCAGGGCCTCTTTTTGTTTGAGAAGAATTCTATCAAAATTTTTTGTTGTTGTAGCTCCATATATAGATATACCATAGGACATGTGTGAGTTTATTAGTGAGAAATATATTGCTTCTAAGGTTTCCATATTGCAAACTTTTGACATTTGTCGCATGGCATAAAGACCTGAAGACATTCTATTTACCACATGGTCAATATGTCTATCCCAGCTTAAATGTTGGTCTAATATAAGGCCAAGGAATTTTGTGCTATCAACCTGATTCAATTCTAAATTATCTAAATAAACATCCAACTCCAGTTTTGATCTAGTTTGTTTTGTATTAAAACTTATTAAATTTGATTTATTAAAATTTAATGAAAGATTTTTGAAGAAAAGAAAGCCGAGAGACTTAAGAAGGATTTGAGCTCAATATCCTCCAGACTTTTTCCTGAAATAGTGATATTGGCATCATCTGCGTAAAGGCATACCGAGCCTCCTGCCTGCATTACATCTGGAAAGCCTTTCATATAACACAAGAATAATAGTGGGCCCAAAATAGATCCCTGGGGGACGCCATGTTTTACTGTTTGAAAATTTGATTGAAAATTCTGAGTGTAACTATATTTACTATTTGGATAACTAAATTTATTAAGAATTTGGGTACATTGTTGCCTATTTTCCAGATATGACCTGAACCAGTTATATTCCTTATTTTTTATATTTAAATCATAAAACACATTAAGTAATTTACTGTGGGACACGCTGTCAAATGCTTTAGAGTAGTCAAGAAACATTCCAATTACCCTTTCATTCCTGTCAATGGAGTTAATAACTGATTTAACAAACTTGATACCTGCAGTGGTTGTGGATTTTCCAGGACGAAAACCATGTTGCTGATCATCTAATAAGTTGTTATTTTCTAAATAAAACAAAAGTTGATTGTAAACAACTTTTTCAAGTATCTTTGAAAATACAGGCAACAATGATATTTGCCTATAGCTTGAGGAATCATTAATGTTCCCCTTTTTATCGAGAGGTATTACTTTAGAAATCTTTAATTTGTATGGGAAAAATCCAGATACTAATGAGGAACTTACTATGTGTGTTAATGGTTTTGAAATAAATGGAAAGCTTTGTTTAACTAAAGTCATTGGTATGTCATCAATACCTGTGGATAATTTGTTCTGAAATCCCTTTACTATTTTTTCTATGTCTAATTCGTTAACCTTTTTAAATTTAAAAATGATTGAATTTTAAGAAAATTTTTCTGAGTTAAATTTGTGTATAAAATTTTCCTGAATATTTGGTTGCACAGAGTTATGAACCAAATATTCAGAGTTATTTTAGATTTGTCATTAATCTAATATCTATTGAGACCCATCCCCCCCCCCGGTACACTATAAAGCCGCATGTGTAACTCACTCACGTATACAAATTCTAACCCACTTCCAGATGAGCTAGAAACTTGAAATTTGGCACACTTGTAGCTTTTGCTGAGCAACCGACGGGAAAATTCCGAAAATTAAAATTGTTTAATTTTTAAACCTCCAAAAAAATCAAAATGGCGGACGGGAATTTTGAATTGTCTGCAGAGGTTTACCAACGGCTTAATTGTGGGCAAACCGTTGGTTGTAGAACAAATCTGACAGCATACTCCAGATTTGTAATTAAATTTCCTACAATTTTGGCCATATAACTTTTTTTGTATTTTTGATAATAACTACGCAAAAAATCGTTAATTTTCACATTTCGTTCAAAAAATTTTATTTTTGTTTTGTTTTTCGTATTTTACTGCATTATAACGATAATTTAAGAACTTAAACTCCTACACACTACTTAATTAAACTAATTGGTTATCAAAACTACCATTAAATTCGATTTTGCACTGTCCATAACCTAGAAATAATCCAAAATGGCTGACGTGAAAACGTTTATCTTTTTGCAGAGTTGAGGTTTTTGTTTTACTGAAACTTTAATTTTTAGTTTACTTAACACCAAATGACATATTCAAATTGACAATAAGATTCTGCACAAAAAGTGTCCTGTATATTTTTGTGCTATATACAATAGTTTCCTCAGAAAAAGTCTGTAAACTTGAGTTCTTTCGAAAACACGTGATTTTTTTGGAATAGTTCCTCCCATTTAAGCATGATTTTAAAGGTGCTAAAAACTTAAAATCCTACACGTTATTTACGTTTAGAAATTTGTTATCAAACTGCTATAAACTTTGATTTTTCACTGTTTATACCCTAGACAAAATTCAAAATGGCTTACGTGAAATTGCTGTACTGTTTGCAGACTTGAAGTTTTTGTCTTACTGAAGCTGTAACATTTTGTTTAGATAGCATCTAATGAAATTTTCAACCTAAAAATTAGATTCTGTATAAAATATGTAATGTACATACAAAAATCTATGTACCACAAAAGGTACATACTATAGTTTCCTCGCAAAAAGTCAGTAAAGTTAAGTTTTGTCGAAAACAAGTGATTTTTTTGGAAGAGATCATCCTATTTAATCATAATAAAAGAAGCCAGAAACCTAAAACCTTACATACTATTTGCCCTAACATTTCCTGTTACTAAAATGCTATACAATTGGATTTTGCACTTTTCATAACAAAAAAAAAAAATTCATAATGGCTGACGAAAATACGCTTACCTATTTGCACAGTTGAGATTTTTGTTTGACAGAATCTGTAATAATTAGTTGGATAACACATAATGAAATATTCAAACTAACAATTCAATTCTGTACGAAATGTTTCATAAACCTTTTGTGGTATATTCAATCGTTTCCTCACAAAAAGTTTATAAATTTGAATACGTGCCTCCGTTATCAACTTAGATAGTATCCAATAAAAAACTAAGGTAATTTCTTATGATCATCTTAGATAGAACCCCCCCCCCCCCCCCAGATCATATTGGAAGCCCCCTGTGATCAACGGATAATCACCCGTTATCATCTAAAATGGCGGACGGGAATTTTGAATTGGTGACAGCATACTTCAGGTTTGTAATTAAATTTCCTACAATTTTGTTAAGAAGTAATTTTTTGGTATTTCTGATATTAACAATGCAAAAAATCATCAAATTTCACTTTTCGTTTAAAAAATTCTATTTTTGTTAGGTTTTTCGTATTTTATTGCTGTATTACGATAATTTTAGAACCTAAAACCCCTACTCACTATTTAACTTAACTACTTCGTTACGAAAACTGCTATTAAATATGATTTGTAACTTTTCATAACCTAAAAAAAATCAAAATGGTTGACTTGAAAACGCCAAACTGTTTGCAGAGTTGAAGTTTTTTTTACTAAAGCTGTAATATTTAGTTTGGACAACATCTAATAGAATATTTAAATACTTAAATGCTTTATATATAATACATTCCTTCACAAAAAGTAGGTAAAGTTGAGTTTTGTCAAAAATATGTTACTCACTTATTCACACGTATTCAAATTGTGTACAAAATTTTACGGACAGTTAAACTATATATAAAAACAGTTTGTATTCATTTTTGTTGCCTAAAGGCCAATCATAGTTTTTTTTACGCTGTATTTTCGGAATTTGTTTGTTAGTTTAGGCACCCTCCAGCGGCTGCGATAAACGTTTTTAGAACAGTTGGTAAACCGGGCCTTTGTTGATTGAAACGAGTCGCTCCAGCGTCTGCGAGAAACGTTTTTAGAACGGTTGGTAGAACGGCCCTCAGTCGATTGAAACAAGTCCCACCGAGGTTATATAAGGATGACGCCGCTTTCCATGCCTCAGTCTGACACCCTACGGCCTCTACACGCTTGAATTACCTTCAGTACTGAACTGTTCAATTGTTTGGCTTTCTGCCCTATCGAAAACTGAATCGTTTTCACTGCAGGGTGATACGAATCTTCTATCATCGCTATTTTTCAACATAAACTCTTGGTTTATTCTCCCGTTTCTTTAATTTAATACGTTTTTATTGTGATTAGTAATAAATCACAAATTTCTTCTGATTGTTTTCGAGACTTTATATTATTTTTGTTTCCAATTTCTTCCTCTCCATTTACTTTAATTGTAATTTTACATTTTAACTCTCTACGATGGCTTCTCATCAACAGATTTTATTTTTGTGTTACCGAGGGGTCCTTTCATCAGGGCAACAATGAACTCTTCACATGGAGTAGACATGCTCAGTGTGTGGCTAATTCTGCTTGTGCCCTTGCATGGAAAAGTCTTGGTGGACATTTTTCGACAAATGCAATCGATGCACTCTTTATGAGTGGTGATCGCATTTACAAAAACTGCGTAGTGAGAATTGTACTGGTTATGGGTGGTACTTGTTTCCAGAAGAATTACCATCAGTCATTCATGTTTTGAATCAGTAAGTTTCTCTGTTACAACTAGAGCACATTTACGATGAACTTTATCTCCTAACGAAAGATGATTGGCATGACACTGTTTCGTCACTTACTAAAAAATTACAAGACATATTGGCTGCAAATCAAAAAGATATCGGATTCCTTTTCATGGGTCAAACAGTTACTGTCTCCTTTTGGAGGTAAATGAACTGCTGTATCTGTTTTATCCACATCCAGTGAATTAAAAGCACCATTTTGATTTGTCCAATGATGGTAATAATCTGGCCCGCCTATTTCTGTGTGACAGCTACTTTTCACTGGCCAGTTTGATGTAGTCGAATGCAGCTCTGGATGGAGTTGCAAGACAGTTCACCATAACTCAACTGACTTTGGGAAAAACTGCCACACAAGACCTTACTATTGTCCCTGAAGAACCGCGAATTGATGGCCCTCCAAACCAATTATATGAACCAATCTATACATCTAATGTAAACTCGCAGGAGTCTTATGTCTATATTAAGTTAAAATTGATGCCTGTGGTAGTGTTATCACCCTTAAAAGAAATTTCTCCTTCTACCAGTCCATTATTGAGCAAAATGCCTGGCAGACCTAAAAAGGTTAAGCGAGACGTCCAAAGAGCTTGATAAGTACTCGACAGGAACAGCTTACAGATGCAAAAAAAGATACAGTAAAAATAAACCTCAGATAAATAGAGGTGCTGTAAGACGTTACACTGACCAGCATCCCGAGATCAACCGAGAAGCTGTTCGACGTTATAACGATCAGAATCCTGGAGCTTCCTACCAGACAGTAGAGGCTTTTCGATTGAAGAATCCCTCATTTTCCAACATGAGACACGCTCGGAAGATTGGTGAAAAAGGCCCAATGGCGTACTGAAGAGACTACAATTTAAATGGCATTAGTTCATTTAAACTCCGTAAAGTATGTCTTTGGGAAGATGAAATTTACAAGTGTTCGTACTGTCATGCTCGACGGTTTGAGGATGAGAAAGACAGAAAAAAGAAAAAAGTGTTGCTGTGGTGAGGGAACATATAATATTCTTAATCTACCTCCTTTGGACGCACCGTTTTATACTAATCGTCATTTCCTAGAACGAGCCAGAGCATACAACGACCTGTTTGCCTTCTGTGCACTAGGGGTGTCTGGTGGGTACCGTCATCCTAGTGGACTCTCCTTCAAAGTCGAAGGAAGAATGTACCACAAAGTTTACAATTTGGACGCCGCTGGTCAAAGGTTCGCGCCAAGGGGGTTTGGGGGCGAAGCCCCCAACGAGCAAAGCGAGTCTTTGATCTTATAATACTCCAAGTTGATTTTGATTTATTTTCAGATTTCATAATTTTATCATCAAAGTATTGTTTTTTTTTTTTCTGTGCAGATTTTAGTTTTAATTTCTTTTTTAAATTTATTTATTATTTGCTTCAAATCATTGGTTTTTTCTGACCTAAACTTTTTTTCTAAAAACACTATTTGTTCCTTTTTATTTTTTAGATCATCTGAAATCCATGTATTGTAATTTTTTGTTTTTTCAATAGTTAGCAATTTAGGGAAGCCAGTTTCAAAGGCATAAGAAAACACTGAATGAAAAACATCGTATTTTGTCTCTATTGTAGCCTGATCTCTATTAGTTTTTGAAAATGTCCTACTAAACCTCTTTTTTAAACATCTAAGCCTGTTTTTTACTGCAAACATTTCAATTACTTGCCCATCATGGTCTGATATACATGTAATGACCCCATAAACTTTTACATTCTTACATGAGAAATTAACTATGAAGTTATCTATTGCCGTTTCTGACTCTAAGGTAACTCTTGTTGGGAAATCTACTTTATACTTTAAGTTATAAGATTTTAAGATACTGACAAAAGTTTTATCCTTCTTTAACACATTTATATTAAAATCACCTGTAATTACTATATTCTTAAATTTATCATTCAAAATATTACACAACAAATCAAATTTATCGAAAAATGAATCTATTAGACATTGAATAGGGGATCTGTACACACATACCAGGACAAATGAAAATTTATCTACAGTAATAGTTGATATGCAGCATTCAAATTCTTTTCCACTAGCAGCTCTTGGATAGCTGGAATTGATATCTTTTTGCTTTTAATGTTGTTTTTTACCAGAATCAAAACACCACCTCCTAATGAATTACTTCTACTAAAATATGAACAATTTCTATAATTTTCAACCTTAAGAGATTTATTTTCTGCCTCTGTCATCTTATGCTCTGAAGCATAAGAGCAATTATATCTGGTTGTATTTCTTCCATGTTTATTTTTAATGTGTTGTGTCGAGAAGAGAGGTGTTGCACATTTTGATGGAAAATTCTGAGAGGTTGAGTGTTATCTAAATTATGTTTATCTGAGAAATATGAATTTATATTTTTAGTGCTATACACTGAATTTTGAAAATATGTCTGGCTTAAATTTATAGAATTTTTGGTCCTACCAAAATGTAATGTGTTATCACTATTGACATTAATAATATCATGATTTACATTGTTATACCTGTTTGCAGAACTTTTTTCGTTGTCATTTGGAATTAGTTTAAATTGCTTAATAAAGATGAGGACAGATCGCTGACACTATATTGCCCATGATGTATTTCACTCACACAGGACACTACTTCCGTTAGGTGTTTGGATTGGAGAAGCTCAATATCATGTATCTCGCATGACTGATTGTTATCCTCTTGCATTTCTTGGCTTTCAATGTTAGTGTCAGGTGCTGAGTGTGGATGTGAAGGTGGACAGGTAAAAGGAAGTTCTGGCATCAGATGACATGCTGTAGTGACCTCAGATGTTGCTTTGACTTGCAGAAGCGTGGTTGAAATAGTGTTTCAGTTTGGCAATGAATTCATTGTAAGAGAGTCCATTCCACAATACTCTGGAGGACCAAGAGTGGTTGTAACATGTAATGTCTACGGGGGCTGCTGTGAGATGGTGAAAGTCTATTATGTTAGTCACAAAATGGTCAATTGATATTCTCACGAACATGCCCCATAGACGAACATATTAACTTAGTAAAACCTCTTTTTTTAAAATCATCTATTAAGTCTTTAAATGCCAAATTGTAATCCATATTAGTAGGTTTACCGTTGTATTTATCCTTTGTAATTAATGCATAAATTCCAGCTCCATCAGGGACTTATTGATAAGCGAGGTGATTAGTTATGAAGTCAGATGAAAGTGGTTTTCCAATTTGTTCTTTAAAAGCCTCTGCTACACCCGCAGACATATGCCTATCAGCTCTAAAATCACCTGATATGCAGTGTGCAAAAGCAGTTTTTTGCTTGATATATGAATGAAATACTTTTACATTCTAAAAGTATTTCATTCATATCCCTCTCTATTACTTTTACTGGATGGTGAACAGTTTCATAATGGCACTGTAATTCTTGAGAGTTCCACCAAGTGAGGGCTTTTAAGAAGATGCGTGCTAACTTAGTTGTGCCTCTGATATTTAGGTGTAAACCATGAATTTAGGTGTAATGCTGTCTCTTCAAATGGTAGAGATTAATTAAGAATACTCTGTCAACCAGTGCTGCTATCTCCTTGATATAATAGTTTAATATCTCAATTTTACTATTAAAAAGTCAGGTCTGGTTTTGGCAAGCAATTTTAGCTGATCTTCCAAGTCTTGATTTATACTTTTAAAATTGTCCTGCAGGCTGTCATTTGTTCCCCCAAGAACTAACAATGGACTATCTTCTTTGTCAATATCTGCTGAGTTAATGACTTGCATGAGGGTTGTGTTAGGTCTCACATAACCAAAGGCATTTACTTTGCCTTCACATAGCTCATCAATTTTTAGTGCAAGATTTTTGCCTTTGCTGTCAGTGCAGATAGTAACTTTGGTCTTTAAATGTTTTAAGTCACTACTTTTTTTGTGTTTTTGTTCTTTTTAAATTTTTTGGATAGTTTGCTCTTTTGTTAGTCTCATAATAGCTTTGATTTTTTAAAGAGGGTGTATCATTCATCTTGCTTAAGATCTCATATTTATTACTCATCATAATGTCCGAGTCATTTGCTACAGAGCTTACATTTACCTGATTCTTTCCTTTAGTTCCTGACTTAGACTTAACAAGGTTCCAACTGTTCCAAGTATTATTTTCTCGGTTGGTTTTCTCTATTTGATGCACTGTAAAATTTGACTTGGTACTCTGTACATAATTTACTTTCATGATTTTGTTTTATTTTTTTCTTTGTTATTATGTACGCTTTTACCATGCTTTGTCAACATTAAGGAAATAATAGTTTCATCGGCAATTTTTTTAAAGTTGGTAATGGTGTATGAAAGAAGAGAACGTTTAGCAATAACATCAGACGTACTCATTGTTGCTTTCTTTTAAAAAGTCTAAGTTCACTGCACCAGAGGTAATGATATCATACACCATTGACTCCACTATCCAGCACATAAACACTCCACAATCAACACCATTTGATTGTTGTGGCCCACCAAGAGCCACAATGTTTGGTGGCACTGAATTGTTTAGGAAAGTGGACAGTTTGTTTGCAACCATGAGTGCATGCTTCTCATTATAATTAGCCAAGGAGTCAAAGTGCACATACTTGTTTTCAGATTTTTGTACATTAGTGTACTCCAGTGTGTGCCACCATTAGCCTGTGTAAGATTCACTGAACCATTTATAGGAAGGATTACAAAATTTTTCTCCTCAACGTTGAGTGGTTCTAGTAAAAAATTATAATCTACAGTATTTTTTATTGCATACACTACAAGTGAATTTATTATAATGCCTAATTTTTTTTCTAACAGCCTATCACTTAGAATTTGAAAATAGGGTTGTAATGTTAGGTCAGTGAGCCATTTGTCACTCAAAAGTTCATCAGAGACTGTGAACAATTTCCCAACTTCAGTTTCAGTCTGTGTTCCAGTACTTGAGACATTTATGTTGAGCAGCAGCAGATTCAGATGTACTCAAACTTTCAATTGCGGATGGCAGTAGCATTTCAGTTTGAGTCTCTGTATCTGGGAGCTGTTCAAAAACACAATCAGTATCACTCAAATTCATACTTGTGTTTGAAGTAACAGATTATGTGGCATCTTTCAAATATACTATTGAAGTTGCAAGACAGTTAATTTTAATTCTATTCTGTTTATAGTTCATTGCCTATTTTATTAATATATTGGTTTATTTAGGAATGCAAACAACTTTAATCACACTTCAAATTATACGATATATTATATGATAAATTGATTCATATTGTGTTTATTTACTCATTAAAAATAAAATGCCAGTTCCAAAATATGTAGTGGGTGAGAAAGTTTTTGCCAAATTAAAAGGCTTTCCACATTGGCCAGCAACAATTAAATCAATAGGCAACAAGAGTAAGATTATCAAATATACTGTTAGATTCTATGGGGCTGAAAATGAATGTGCCACAATCAAACAAACGGATTTATATTCATATCTTGAAAATAAAGAAAAATATGGTATACCTAAAACAAAATCTTCAAGAAATGAAAAATTTAACCGGGCTTAAGAAATAGAGGGTTATTATAACAAAAATAATTTAATTTCTGATGGTAGTAAAACTCATGATAAACGTTTTGAGACTTCAAATTTTGATATTTCTGCTCATAATTTAAATGAGGCTACATGTTTCCGTATTGCAAATTTAAAGACTCCCACTGCTACCAGTAGTCCTAATATTTCTTACGTAGATGAAAATACTAAAATTGATGAAATGACTGAAACGTCTCTAGCACATAATCTAAATGAAACTGCTTTCATTGAATCTCATAATCTTAAGGATCTGTTGGAACCAAACTGGACCATGGACACTACTATTTGGCAGTATTTTGACATTCTTAACAGCATTTTAAAAGGTTATATAGGAGTGCTTCAAAGAGTACTTGTTCTTTTAATCAGTGCTAACTAAACCAGATTGTACTAGACTGTACATTTTCACGACTAGGCTACAACTTAGATATGTCAAGTTACACATTTCAGGGTACCTTCTCTCCTAACCTAGAGAAGGTGCCGTGCCAGTGGCAATGAAAACGTGTCTTATGTATTTGTTTTCTTGTGTATTATGTTAGGGGACTTCTCTTCTCAAGTAACTTTGCTGATTCTCCATCTCTCTTATCATACAACAAGATTTATTTTAAGATGTGTGCTAATAAATAATGGTGTTAATACCAGAATGTATTTATTTTTAAGTAATAAAAAAAAGGTTCCAACAAAGCCTGCAAGCTTTTCAACTAAACATTACATAACAATTTACAATATTTTGCACCATGCCAAAAAGGTAAATTTTGCACAATATTAACTAATAAAGTTGTTTGGTAAAATGAAATTGTGAGCAGTCATTTACTTGTTCTATTAAACTTAAGTAATGCTTACACATCACACTTTGTTCATTTCAAATCACTTTTTAAACCCATTAATAATATATATTACTAATATTTCTCTCAACAAGTTCACAACCAACTAAGCAATAAAATCCAAAGGCCTGTTGAAGCCACCTTTTCTGTTCATATACTGGCGATATTTACGCTTCAATATTACATGGACAGTTCCTTCCTCATTCCCTTCAACTCTTTTATTTTTAGTGGTATCAAAATTACAAAACCCTAAGATTTTCAACATATCTTGCTCTTCTTCAGTCTTACCCTTTAGGTCAGCATCTAAACAAAATGTTAAAAAAAAAATACAGTTTGCTGAACTAGGATTTCACAAAAAGTTTGCATGTCTTAAGTACAGCAAATAAGCAACATTACACCCATTATTATAGACTAATATAGTTAACTGAAATCTTATCTAAAACAAGCGACGTCCGGATGAAATTTTTTTGGCTCCAAGAATTTTTAATTTTTTTGTAGGGGTTTCTGACCACAAGAAATCAATTGGCAACGAGCTCAACCCTGGGAAAATTCTGATTTCTGCCATGAGACATCCCATGTGGGAATTATTTAACAAGTTATTGTTTAAAGAACGTGTGTAGTACATATATAGGTTGTTCAATACCACTGTACATGTATGGGTGGGCGGGTTCCAAAGTATAATGTTACTTTTTATGGTACTGAAGAACTTGCTTTGGCCAAAGAAATAGATATTTTATTGTTTTTTGGCGACTAGGCAAATTATGTGACTTCTATAAGTATGTGAATGAAAAGGTTTGTTAATAATATGTATCTTGATAGTATTGTTAGCAATAAAATTGTTTATTTGTAAAATGTATATAGCAATTATTTATTCCTTCTAGTAAATGTATTAGGTATTAATGTTTTTCAGCAATCAATTACGTATTGCATACATAGAAGCATACATGTTTACAGTTACTTTAACCATAATTGTAACTTTACTTACAATTATGGTTACTTACAATTACTTATAATTGTTGTTTACTTACTTGTCCATGTGTGGTGGTATTATTTAATATTTTATTATATTTTTGAAAATGCGTTTGTGAGTAATTACCAACTTATATACTTTGTCAGATTATTTTTTCACTATCACTGTTTTTCTTTTTACTTCTTATTAATTAATGTGTTTATATCCTATTTATATTTATTTTCATAATTAATCATTAAATTCTCTTTTTACTATCTTATTTTTTAAAACAAGCAGCTTCTGGACGAATTTTTTTGCTCTAAGGATTTTTAATTTGGAGGGGGGTTTCCAACCACGATAAATCGATTGGCGGTCTCAACCCTGGGAAAATTCTTATTTCTGCTTCAGAGGCTCCTAGATGTCCATTGTTATCAACTTCTAGCAGAAAAACAATATGCAATCATTAATATTATGACTTCTGGCAGAAATTGGGGTATCAATTACACTACATTTCAGAATAGACAACACAAATATAAAATATACTCAAAAATCCAATATTGGGTAATATTTAACTAATACACCCAAGTAAGATGTCAAATTAAAGGTATTCTTCTCTCAATTACAAATATGCCATCAGATTTTAGAAAAGACTATGTTGAGGGAGACAAAGGTAGTTGGACATTTGCCATCATTACGTGAAAATTACCAATCACGATGTTTCGATTTGGTAAAACCCAAACCTTTTTCAAGTGCTAAAAACTAAATTACATCTAGACAAACATGTTATAAAACTACGTTCTTAAACTAATCTACTTTTAATAATTATCTACATTTTAACCTAGATCATAGAATGGGGTACAACAAAATGAACTTCTACTAAATATAAAAATGTTAACAGGGTTATATTAATATGACCAATTAGGCACTGCCCAGGTCACGATGTCAACGAAAAAAATGTTAAAACACAATTAAATTAATATTCAAATCAGACTGAAATTAGATTTTATCAACTAATCACAAATAAAATAAATATATGGTACCTGAAAAAAATATTAATTTAAAATAACATTTAACATGCAAAAAAATTATATATGTGACTCGGAAGGACTGAGACTACTATCCAATCTAATTAACTATTACAATTACATTTTAACCTGAAAAGACAACAATTATTAGGAATAAAACAATACAATAAACAAATATTATAAAGATTATGAAGTCTTACGACCCGCAGAGACGATGGCGTCTAGACGTCCCAGGCACGAAGTGAGGATGATACAATCCAAACGCAGTGTCTACGAAGTTCCCTCTAAGGTGATAAAACACGGGGACAAGATAAACTTACACACTACACTTCACAAGAACCATCCACAGTGGATCCAATGTTAAATTTTGAGGCACAGAATATGGGAGCAACCGTGCTGCAACCTGTCGTAAATCAAGTTAAAGAGGTCGAAATTGCCTCCAGTTTCGACTGTTCGGTTGCACAACCTGTGTGCAGTAAAGGAAACTAATCACTTCCTCTCATTCTCCCATTCTCTCTTCTTTCTCTTAAGACGCTCGTCCGGAAGTACTTGTCTACTGTCGCCCCTCCACCTGTCTACTGTCGCCGATTAGCCTTGATAGCGGGTCAAAGTGGGATATTATTCCTTGCTGTGGTTTGTCTTGCACGGAAAGGAATCGCGATCTTTTATTTAGGCCTTAGAGGTTTGTGAATATGAAAAATTTTAGGGGACATTTTTTTTGTTATTTTGTCAATGTAAATAACAGTGTGTTACAGATGTTTAGTTAAAACATTATACATTATCTAAAATGATGTAAATACTGTTTGTATTATAAGTTTATTGATATTTTAAGTAATTGTATATTTAGAAGTAGCAAGAAAAATGGTGGTAGTTCTAAATTGTTAAGTCCCTGGATAGCACCAAACATTTTATATAAATTTGAGAGACGTAAAAAATTATATGAAATTTCTACGAAAAGACCATATGACAGTTTTTCAAAATTATTTTGCAAAATGTACTAATGAATTAAATAATGTGATCAATTTTACAAAAAAACAATTATTATTCAACATTACTAGAAAACTGTAAAGGTGATGTATCTGAACAGTGGAAGGTAATAAATAACTTGACAAGTGGGTTTTCAAAGAAAATAGTTGAGCTAATTGAATTGCCAAACGGCTAAGTTATGCGTGAGCCTTCCGTCATTGATAAGATAAACAATCACCTTATCACAAACCAGTCTAGCCGTCCAGACGTTGTACATTCCAATACCCTTCCACCTTTACGTATTTACTATCAACATTCATTCCTTATAACTCCAACAGATTTAAATGAAATTAAGAGTACATGAAGTACATGAAATTAAGGTTTAAATGAAACCATACTATTACAGTTCAAAATATGCGCAAAACCCAAATTCACATATTATTTTTTAACTATATTATTGTTTATTTGTAATAGTTATTTGTTTATATAGTTTTGTTAGTTCTTGGCATTGTTTGTTCTGTTCATTCTCACTTGTGTAAATAAGTCATATTCGAATTGTTATAATTAAAAACGCCACAGAGTGCGGCTATAGTTAATTTTGTTATTATTTAGACTGTGGTTATTTAAAATTAGTTATTTCTTATGTTATTGCTGGTCACGCTACTTGTGAAGTGTTACCAGTGTAATTCCAGAGTGTCTTTTCCAGAGAAATTGAAAATACAAATAAGTTGCAGTTTATCCATACTTTCACATCTAGTAAAATAATAGTATGAAAAACAGATGTGTTAACTTTAATTATATTCGCCTTAGACATATTTTTTACAATGGTCTGATTCAATAAATGTTATAAAACGGTATTTTTTTAAAGGGGGACATAAACAAAATTTACAATAATTTCACAACCTGATTAAAATAATGAAAATTGAATCTAAATAATCAGTAGTCTAGTTATATTCTATCACGATAATATTTCCTAACCAATTGCAATTGACATTGAGATTGTTTTTCTCAAGAAGTAATAATAGAGTCACAACTCTTCATGATTCCGAAAAAAAAAAAAATAAATAAAAACTGACCATTCACCAAACAATGAAATATTTTACAAACAATCATGCAATTACTTGGAACCAAATAATATGTTAATGTTACAGACAGTAATAATAAAACATATTTATATAATAAAATTAAAAATAATGCTATTTTAAATTAAATGCCTATACACAGATTGTCTGAATCAGGCCATAAGATGAAAGCTATTTTTATCTTGTATAGAAGTAAATTAGAGGTTTTGTTATGATTTTTTCTAACCCTATCATGAAATTTGAATCTCATTTGGGTTTTATATTTTGCCCAGTATTATTTTATATAAATATCATAGGCCTATTTCAATATTTATTTTGTCAAAGAAATAAATAATGTCACATTTTTTAATATTTCACTATATTATATATTCCTGGAATATTTGCAGATTAATTTCATAATTGAAAGGAGAGTCATTGATTGGATTTGAAAACAATGTATTTTTTAATCAATTACAGAATATGAAAAAACTAATGATTGAGTACAACAGTCGATTTAATCACCTAATCGATGGTTAAAATGCAATATATAAAGATTTTTCAGATGGGCTAATTAATATGAAAATGTTTACTTAAATCAGCAGTAATTATCGCCAGCATTGCCGATAAGTTAGCGGTCTATTCAAGTGTGTCTATTTACAAATACACGGTGTGTTAATCATATAAATCAATATGGTGTTTTAATTTATTCAGTTATAAATATTTCTTTATTCAATATGAATGTTACACTGAGTTTTACTGTAATAGTATCAACACAGTATTCTTTATTATTTGAAAGAGATGCAAGCAAATATAAAAACAGAGAACCTGGATAAACGTTGGCAATATGGAATAACGTAAACAATTATCTAAGCAGGAGGTTGTTTGTGTGTGGGACCTGAGGAAGGAGAGGGCGGGGCGGATGTCTGGAGAATGGGAGAGTGGGTTAAGAGGAGGGAAGTGAGAGAGAGATGGAAGAGCGTGCGAGAGAGGAAATAGGGCTATGCGCAGCGCAGCGTGGGGCCTCAAAACAGTTTTGGGGCCTCGCCACAACTCTCCCATATGGATGGAGTATCTCTTTATATAGTAAAATCAATGGTTTTACCAAATCGAAACGTCGTGATTGGTAATTTTCACATAATGATGGCAAATTTCCAACTACCTTTGTCTCCCTCATCTGATACTCCATCATTAACAAATTTCAAAAACAAGACTATGTTTATGAGCTCCACTGCCCCAAAAACACAAATTCATGGTTATACTGTTTAAAAATCCTAGGGAGGCCAGGCCGTAGGCTGATTATCCTCATGAGGCGACATGTAGAGATCCACAAATGGGACTTTTGCAGAGTGCCTTGGTGAGGCTGCAGGCCGAACTTTCCCTCCGCGAGGTTGTAGGTCGAGTTCCACAAAGAGGCCTTTTGCAGTCTCTTGTCGAGGCCGAGGTCTCCCACTAGGCCGCGGACCTAGTTCCACAAAGGGGCTAAAGGTAAATGTGAAAGACCTCCTAAACGAAATAACTAATAACCTACAAGGGAAAGCAACAACGATCCTCAGGGAGATATGGATGCCTCTTCAGTTTGTAAAATTAAACTGAGCAAAGCTTGGTCTCCCGATACTATAATACAAAAATGTAATGTTCAAATCTGATTCAAATAACTTATCATTAAGTGACAGGAATTGTAAAACAATAAATAGATAAAAATAAAACATTCATTGTGATAGAAAAGAGATTTTTTTCATTTGGAGAGCAATGAGTCCATTGAAGGGCAATAAACATCTTTAACAGCAGGTATGTTATTCCTTGAAATATTTCCCTTCCCTATGAAATATAAATTAAAACCTTCTTGTGCTGGATTGCGACTGGTATAAAGTATAGCTATGCAGTTTTGGCTGCCAAATAACAGGGTTTTGTGCTACAATTAAATTATTATTGTACGTAAATGCAATGTTTTGTCTTACAAGAGAAGAATAAAAAATATCTACCTGTAATTGAGGGATGATTGGAAAGTGGATTTTTAATTTTGTTTCCCTCATTTGATTGAGATCTTGACCTTGTCCGTGATCTGCGTCGATCATCTCTTCTTCTATCTCTCTCATAGTCTCTTTCCCTATCAGGAGAACTGGAACATATTATTAATAAAGTGATAAAATACGAGGATACATGAAAGTTGTAATTAAAATTGGAATTATACTAAGGGATTTAAGTAAAATACTTCAATACCTAAATTTGTCCTCCTCCACAGTATTACTTATTTTCTATTAACTATCTAATGTTATTTTATCCTTTTTTAACCAAACATATGGAAAATGCCCACAACACATATAATATAATTGCCCCACAAACTAGTTATCGCAGTTTTCACACATCTAATCAATGTTAAATTTTAAATAGTTCGTTGAAGATATAAAAATTAGTTATATTTACAGAGCGGATCATTTTGTGCTCTTTTTTACAGGAAATTCTCATTCAATAAAGTATTTTTAATGAATATAATATTATTATTGTATTATAATGAATTATAATAATATACCAAAAACAAACTAATTGGTTTTGCAGTAATATTATTTTGCCCTACAAAATATACGTTAAGTACATGACATAACCGAAATACACATATCCTTCACAAGAGTTCTATTCATGACGATTCAAGCTCCTGAGCTTTGTGAAGAAGTCCTTGTGATCCCTCAGGTGAAAATATAAAAAAAATGTCTTTGGTGGTTAGCTATTGCTCGTCATAATCATTCTACATAAAGCCGTGGTTTGGATTTGTAACCGAAGTAGTTGTGCTTGTTTGTATTCATAAATAAAAACAAGTTGATACAATCAATTAGAAACGCATCACGTTACAAAAGTTGAAAAAATCAAGTCAGAGATGTACTAAAAACTGTACAATAATTACACGTTTGTATTTGTATATTTTTTCTTCATTTTGTTAAAATTGTGTTATCTAGGGAATAAAAATAAAAATAGCCTATTTTGACACATTTCAGCAAATATTTTTGAAATGTGTCATCTGTAGGAACTCAAATTCCCACTGTCCACGTTATCAAAGAAAATGCTTTTAGAGCCAACAACATTATTAGACGCAACAATCTATTTTAAATATTATTTTGACTTTGAGGGTTTTAATCACCATTATACATTCTTGGTGACATAGCCCAGTGCATGAATGACTGTCTGGTGTGATGTGACGATGTATAAACAGTCACGTTTGTAAACAGTAGGACAAAATGGTGGGCTACCCATTGACTCGCACTACGCCCAAAGCCAACGAAGTCCCCTCACGTTGTGTGACTGACAGACTGCACTCTGCAGTCTGGAAATTGTGATACAGCAACTTTACTGCATTTGGTCTACTACGTTTTTACATTTATATTTTACAATTTATACAATGTTACTGCATTTTACATCAAATGCCAATGACAACTAATCGGATGTTGTAAATTATATCAGCTCATACCTTTTTCATTTTCTTATTGTCAATTTTTATTTTTTCAATGCCATACTGTATATACATTTTTTACATTTAATCATTGAAATTTATGGAGTAATAACTTATATGCATTTCACACATGATAACTGTTTACAACATATTGGCACTTTTAAATAATGTACGTGCATAATTTTTCTATTTTCAGGTTTTATTTTTTACATCTATTGGACTTTTTCTTAGATTTAAATAATATAATTTATATAATTATATTACTAGAGTTTACACAAACAACTGACCTCAACTTTTTGGAGATTGTAAAACTTGTTAGCTTATACCTTTTATCAGTATGTTCACTTTTATTCATGCAACGTTAAAGGTTTTGTACATTTAACCTACTCTTTACATTTTTTTAAGTATTTATCGTAATGTTTTATTTCTTTCTGAAGTGGGCTACTTATTAAAGTTACAAAATAAGTTAGCTTCAGAATTTTAATATTCTTTTATTTATGACTAAGAGGGATTTTTTTGCAGTATTTAGCACAATATTTGTTGGCTTACAAAGGGTTAGAAGTCACCTACAGAAAACAGTAACTAACTAAAATAAGAACCAGGACGAACATTGTGGTTAATTCTACACATTTTTAGTAATTCCACAGTTTTTAATTAAAAACTGTGGAATTACTAAAAATGTTTAATTTAAATCCATCGAAATTCCACCAAGTACCAAATAAAGAAAAATATAAAACTGAACTTTTTACCATGGTGCGTTTTTCAGTATGTTTTCATTATTTTATCGGCATTTTGAAACCTTTTATTTAGCCGTAGATTTTTACACTGAACACAAATCAGAAAACCATCTGTCTCTACAATAATTATTTCTCACAAAAATAGGCGTATATGATAACTACTCTGTATTTATGAAGTTTCTTGCCACCTAACAAACTGGAAAATTTTGCTTTTAATGGGTCTTTTATTGGCTGTATTTTCACGAGACATGCTTTTATTTCGCGGAAATCACGTATTTTACCGAAATATTTGAAAAAACCATTTCCACAACTTTTAGTAGGGCCTATTTATGACATATTTCCGTCATTATAAATGGTATTTTATTAATCTTATTTTATTTTGATGTGTTTTTTTGCGCTGAATATGAATTTGAAAACTATTTTGGTCTGTTACAATTATTTCTCAAGATATAAAGGAAAAACTACTTTCGCGACGAATCGCAATAAGCGGCCATTACACGACCATTATATATAACAACTATTCATCACAAAAACCGAATTCACCTATATTCCAACCAGAGTGATGGACGGCAGGCTGACAAGTAGGCCAAACACCCGAATTTAATGCAAATTATGAAGTTTTGTTGAGTAAATAGAAGGACAAAAGTAGGATAGGTTAGGTTAATTATGTTTGGTTAGGTCCGTAAAAAATACATTTTCAGACTGAATAAATAAATTTACTGCAAAACCAATTATATATTCATGTTCAGCAAAAAAACATGTAAATGAAAAAAATTTACAAATAATTACAATTTATAAAAAAATTGGGTTTTTTCACTATCAGATAAAAAATTTGTTTTCCGATTTTTCAGTAAAATACGAGCTTTCCGCTGATGAAATCAACCTCCTCAAGAGATATAAACTCATATTTCAACACTTTTTCAACAAGAAATTGTATTTTCAGAAGTAGCAAGAGAGTGCATAATTACCTCTTTCAGATAATCTTTTACCATATCTATAATTATTGTTATAGATTTGGTAGCCACCAACGATGACTAGCCACAGTACATTTTTGACGTAGGGAGACCCGGTTTTTGCCAAATGTTAATCATTTCATTTTTTAGGAAAAAGTAAGTTTTCTGCAACTCAATATTTGCTCCCTTGTAGCACAAAGTGAAATATGACCACTTTTTGAAAGAAATATTCGGATTTCTGTAGTCCCTTATTCTACCTCAGAATTTGTATGATAATTATTCGAAATGGCACTTATGGTTATAAATTTCCGGTACATTTATTTTTGCCTATATTATTTATAATGTGTAGTATTTCCTGAAACTTGATAATTTTAGAGTATTTTGGCGTTTTTACTATTTGTATTTTACTATCCCAAAATTGTTTATAGGGGGTATCATCCCCTTTTCATGATTTATCTAGCAAATTTTCATAATACATGTTAGGTACATAGGCCTATAACGAAAAAAATGTTTTTATTATGATTCATAATTTATATGATAGTCTACGTATTTATGACCATACTGATACCTAATATAAATAGGTTTATGATAAATAACTACTTGTTATGAATTTTATTATACATGTCTGCACATTAGGCAAAAATTGCCTACCATACTGGGGAAAAATAATTGCGAGTTCCAGGGTTAATGAAGTGTTCTAGAAAAAATTTCAGAAAAAAATTTAATAGACTTTACCGTCGTCGTCCACGGTCTCGAGATCTAGACCTCCATAGTCTTCTAGCCCTTTCAACTCTATCTCTTGACTTACTCCTTCGTCTTCTAGACGGAGGAGTGCGACCCATCAAAATGTCCAAAATGGCTCGTCACTTTCGGATTAATTATTAATTGTATATGCAAACACATGTTATCTCTGCTTGCCCAATTATCTACACGTGATGCAAAGAGATAAAGAAAACCGTAACTGATTCTAAGAGTTTCTTCGTTTACAAACTCGGTTTTAGTTCTCTCCGTACAATGCAATGCATATAAAGTTTTGTTTTTGAAAGGCATGGTTGCAAATATTTCCTGACAGAACTTCCGTCAATCTTCAGAACTCTGTTAGTCTGTTGATGATAATTGTAGCACCCATTCTAAAGAGAATCGTCGAAAAATGCTCTAACCAACCCAGGCATGCACTTTATATATTCATGTTAACTAGGGCAGAAGTCTAAATCAACAAAAATTAGGACTTCCGTCAAACACAACAAGGTTTGTTCAACAAACAAAAATATTATTAACTGAACTCCTTAGAGTGTAAATACAAAATATCAATAAACAAACCAACAATGTCGTTGAACTATTTGTTGTAATTGAAGCAGGTTGGCCAAACAAATTTTAACGAATTTCCCTCTTACTAAGACACATTACCTGTGCTGTCCCCTGATTGCTCTCTTACATGTAATCATCTCAGTTTAATAATTCAAATAATTTATTCATACTATAAGGAATTTTACAAAGAATAGGATACGAAATAACTATGAATATACTAAACTAGATTAAATATATACTGTATACACAAGTCTTAACATCAAACATTAAGCATACCATACACTATATAGCTGTGCACTCATGTAAAGAGATTTATATTTATTTTTTTTTTTTATTGATACATATATATTAATATACTTTTTAATAATATTTAATACCATATATATTTAATTTATTCATTAAAATTAAAATATACACGTCAAGACAAAAAATTAAATAAATAAAACTCGGCCCTGCGGGCCTCGCCAGGGGGCAAGCCCCCTGGACCCCCGGATCTTTTTGCTTAGAGCCTACGGCTAAAATTCAAGAAACATGGAACATGCTTTAGCTGCGCTTTTTCTGTTTGCTAGCTCCTTTTTAATAATTTCTGCAAATGTATTTCTCCGAAAACAACGAATTTTAGATTTCATGTAAGGAATTACAAAAAATATAAACATATCTTAAAAATATAAATATATCTTTACTTTTTAAATTTTATTGTTTCGCGGCTCAGGTTCTTACTCACGCGATGACTCATTACCACCTTGAAAGGAAGTTAATTATTATCTTATATAATCCTATAGACACAAAATGGATTCTCTAATTAGGACTTAATTTTGTATATTTTTAACAAGAGTTGTCATGGAAACTAAAGATGTACTTTGATGAACGCTTGCAAATAAAATCATTATTGAAGTCAACACTGATATGTCATTGTGTTTTCATGGTTACGCGTCACCTTCCCGCGTCACCCTCCCGCGTAACGTTTTCAGGCAGTTAGGTCAAGACTAAAGCATGTTCCATGCTAAAATATTTAAAACTATTTCTTCTATGAGTTCTGTGAAATATGTGATTGGAGAAATACCTCTATCCATCCAGCCACACACCTCCTAACAATGCTGGAGATTGCGTGCTGAAGATCTGGTCAGATGAAAAAACTTTTAAATGTACATTTTTTCTAAGGCTGTCATGTGTATACTGAGAGAAATTTAAAATTTTATATTAGAATTAATTATGCAGTCTTTTGGTAAAAATGTATGAAAATGGGTTACCGTTGTTAAAATAAATAAATAAACATAAAAACTGTCCATATTTGTACTTTGAGATATAAGCATAGACCTTCTATAATAGAAGGTCTATGATATAAGTACAAAGGCAACCTCCTTCTCAAGCCAAAGGCTTGCCAATATGAATATATTTTTTTCTACCACGTAAGTCTTTTTCGGTTCCTTGGACTCTTCGGTAATGCTGTTGTTGTTGATTGTAAAGCCCTAGTTGTTCGGCTTGGGCAAATTGTAATGTCTTGTTCGTTTTTTTGAAATATATATCATTGCAAGCAGTAAGCTCATCAATTTAGTTTAGTGACGTATTGTGTAGTTTATTAGAAATTACATTTTTTACAGGAGCCCTGTTTTGGTAAGTTTTTGATAAATTCTAATTTATCTTAGTTCTGTATTACATCAAGGTGATAACAATTGTTTGTGGCCACATTTTTAACTAAAAGATACTTAAGACTACATACTCTACTCAATATTAAAGCACAGATGATAAATAGATGGAAAATGATGTTTTTGGTAGTTGTACACTTTCTAGATGCCTCAAGCACCATTATGATAAATCATAACACAACTTTATGAAAATTGTCTGTCCATAGAGAACACTTTTCTCTGAAGTACCCTACCTAACCTATCTTAACCCTTAAAGGACTAGATCCTCAACGACATATTACAGTTTTGTGACGAGTCACCTCCTCCTTCAGTCAGAATAACAATTAATTAATAATAATTTTTCAGCGAAGTCCTTTAACGATTAATTAAAGTGTTCAGTAGATTACGTTTATATACATTACCCAAAATGGTGTCTTAGCGGCCATGTGGGTTACTCAGTCCACGGCGGAAGTTAAGGTCGTTCGCCTGACTGCATTGTCATCACCGTGCCGATCGTATGATCCGATCGGACCAATCACTAATCGCCATGCAAACGCATGGAGGTGGCCAGGAGGGGGGAACTCTGGCAGATCTCGATGAGTATGGGGATGAGTTATGTCTTGGTCTGCTCTTGGCATTATCAGATATGTTTAGGTTACCGTACTTAGACGATACGAGACATTGGGATTTTGTTCATTTCACAATATAACATTGTACTGAATCTATTATTATGGATTGTGGTTCATGAAAAATAAATTCAAGTGACATTTACTGAAAGCCGCAGTTTTATTGCTCCTTCAGCGGCCACGTGGTGCATCCGTGAGAAGTATGCAAGGGTCTGTCCCCTTTTATAAGTGACAGTGGTGGCAGCGTATTTTTACTACTGCGACAGTTTGTGTTAAAATCAAATTCTTAGCCTCTTGAACAGCCTGCTGTTTCAGGGAAGAATTTTCTCAAATTTGTAGACCTATTCACTGGCTGTTCATTATATTTTCATCACACAAATGTAGTGATGCATTAAATGATTGTGAGATGTTTAAAAAACTAAAATGCACACAATCAAAATGTTTCTCTTATAGATTGTTTCGATTCCCTAACAAGATGTTTCTACAATCAAGATGATTCTCTCGCTTCTCACATTCGTTTACGCCAACGTTCAAAATATTATCCCACTGTAGAAGCAAGTTATGACTTGTTTTTAAAATCATACCTAGAATTTCCGCCCTTTCCGTTTCCAGTAGAGTGAACACAGCGTTGTTATATCGTCAACAACACAACATTGTTATTGTTACATAGTTAGTTACTTTAATTGTGAATTGTAAATAAAATAAAATGGTGCAGCCTTGTAAAACATGGTCTATAGTGTGGGAGTTTTTTATTTAAATGTAATTAATTTAAACACAGCTTTATTTATAATTATTAAGTAAAAAGCACTTAAAAAGTACTTACTTATTGAACATTATTTTAACTTTCAATGTTCTATATATTATCAAGCCATAACGAGTACAATATAATTTTGGTCCTCTTGCTACTTGACTATTTATTCTTACATATTTTTAGGTAGGCCTAGTTTTAATTAATAATGTACATTATGTTCATAATATTAGATTAGGCTATCATATTATTTTAGTTTTATAATCATTATTTTATAGTTGTAGTATCATAATTTTTCATGAATTGTTTAAATATTTAAAGAATAGAAAATCATAATAGACACCCAAAGCCATAAAAATATTTCGTTCAAAATAACACACATGTGAAAAGTAGTCAGTTAGGCCCTCGGCATACAGAACGAGAATATCTCGTTGAATAGTCATCATTTATTTATCTAGGAATTGTATTGCAAGATGTGTTTAACAAATAGAGAATCCAAATAAGCAATACATACATTTCATTAAAACTTCTCGAATGTGAAAAATACAGTCAGTTAGGCCTACGGCATACATAACAAGAATATATCGTTGAAACATTTCGAATAGTCATCATTTTGTTAGTGAAGGAATTGCGCTAAGAGATGTGTTTAACAAATAATAAATCCCAATAAACAGTTAGAGCTGAATAAACAACATTTTGTTAAGAATATCTCGATTGTGAAAAATACAATCAAAATGTCTCGGGATGTTTTACTTATCGAAAAAATCAATAAGAACATCTTGCAATTGCACATCACTACACAAATGGCCACCATATACAATTTGCTGCATAAGTTTTCCTTTTATCTTTAAAGTTAATCGTCTCGTAGGTCAGAACTGTTTTATTATATTGTGTCCACCATAATAAATCATGTCATCAAAAGAAGGAAACATAATACTAAATAATATAAATACATACAGTAAGTTAAAATGAAAATAACTTAAGAATTGTTGAAGATTTTTGTAGTTAAAAGTTTTATTAATGGTCTGAGAGAAGGCTTGTTAACAATTACATTGAAATTATATTTTAAAACAATTTTTAATAAGCACCACACAAGCATGTATGATACATTCAAGAGAACCATTTTTATATAGAGACTGTTGAACGTATCTGGACACATGCAGGTGTACCAATATTGTCAGCTTTAACTGTTAATAATTATACAAGTATATATACATTCACAACACAAAGTGATTTTTCCCGCTGATTACAAAGTATTTTATATGTAAATATAGACCTAATGTTAACATGCTTATAAGAATTTCAAGATTTGAGTGAGATCTAGTGCAATATTTTAGTACAGTCTAAAACTTATATAACTTATACTTTTAAATACGTTCATTTTTAGGCAGGCTTGAAAAAATTATACTCTTGAAGATGAAGGGAAAATTGAACTTGAGGCCTGCCTTTAATAGATTAAACACTGAGAAATTTTTTAAATTCAAATATAACTTATTTATCCCAAGTACAAAATAGTAATTGCAAGAGCTGTACATGTTCAAGAGGAGAAGTGTAGCAATGTGTAGTGGGAAATGAGGAGGGAGGCAAAGACTAGCTAGTTATTAATGACGTTTGAAGCAATAAAATGAAATAGGAATCAAGAATTGATTGTCTTACTTACATTTTACAATACATTGACAGTAATGAAATCAGTTAAATTATAACACGCCACAAATCAATGTAACTTAATTTAAAAAATGCCAGTTTGTTAGTTCAGGTTAAGTGAAAGAATGGACTTCTTGGTCCCAACTCCGCCTGATTAAATAGAGACGTCAGGCATCAAAGCATAGAATAAAAATAATAAAAGTAAAATTGAAATGAATATAGTAGAAGTTGCAAACCATGCCAAGTTACAAAACCTTATCTTAATCCACCTTATTGTGGAAGTATTTGAGATCATAAGGCAAGATATTAGAAGAAACTTTTATAAAAACTGGATTAAATTTCGAGCTATCCAACTGTACCATCATAATCATTTGGCCCTTAATAATTTGGTAACTTATTATAAAATATGGTTCCTTTTATTAACCCTTAAGTAGGCGCGTAGTTGTTTGTAACACATGTGGGCGCGTGGCGTCTTTTTGACCGCGCCTTTATTGTTCTGTATATTATCTAAAAACTATAAAGTATAAGTTATTTTATTAACTGTCCGTCCTTTCTCTGACATATGCAGTTCGATTTTTATCTATCTCAGATATTTGTACAATCTACAATATGGTCCACCATTTCATCAGGAAAGAATAGTTTGAATGATTCAATTGGGGTGCGTACAACAGAAGCTTCACCTCTAGGACAAGGCAAACGGACACCGGATCTCTCCCCACGAATTATGTTTTGATGACGTACTCGACCACGTAAGTTGGAAATGTCCATATATGTGTATTCCATTTTGTATTACCATCCCTTGAAAGAACAAAGTTTGTATATACATTTTCCCTCACGGTTTCAATATTTGGCTGATTACCGTCATCATTGTTTTCTGTACCCACACTATCATTTTCTAATCTTCCATCTTCAATATCTTCCAAAGAAACTACAGAAGCATGGTCAGTGACATCTTCTTCTAAGTTATCATCAGAGTCTTCTGATCCTTCTCTTTCAACGGTTGGTTCGTTGTCTTGATTATCTTCCTCTTCGCCTCCAATAAAGAGTTGTCTCCGTAAACAATCCCTGTCTGCTAAAGCTCGATTCTCTTCTTCACGATCCTCTTTTTCTACACTATCCAATAGTTTTAAAAGTCTCATTTGCTCCCTTTCATCCATTATAAAGTAATATAAATGGCACAATATTAGTCGTCAGTTATCTACATTTAGTACAAAATTTACAATAAAACACAATAGAAAGTAAAAAAAACACTAGAATTGACTGTAATTAATGTATTTACAAATATGTACAAAAGTTTATAAATTAAACTTGCAATAAGAATTACAAAATATTCATACACAAGTGGGCGCGTGGTGTTCAAATGACCGCAAACAAAATAACACAAGTGGGCGCGTGGCGTCTAAATGACCGCAGGCCGTAAACAGACGTCAATACCGGGGCAATGCTTGAGCCGAACTGAGTGTTTTCCGGTGCACAGGCGGGGGAGGGATTGGGGATAGATGTCCTAGACGCGGAGCGACAAGGAAGCAGTGCTACCAAAACTACAACACATAGTTTAGGTTCTGCGGTCATTTTGACACCACGCGCCCACTTAAGGGTTAATGAACTATTTTCAGATCGATTGAATCTTTGTCTTAGTCTATGGTAATCTAGACACAGATTCCGCCTCATGCTGTAACTGTGAGTCAAAGTATTAGTCATGTAACATACTTCAAAAATAATTCTTGACCAGAGTAAAAACCTTCTTGACCAGAGATACATCAAGCTCTGCACTTAATAAGTTGATTTTTTTTTTTTAGTTAAAATCAAATTTGCTTTAAAAACTATTGTACATTTTAGTAAATTATTAGCACAAAACTGTTCTTCCTACATTCTGATTTTTAAATCTGGTGTCCATTTTGTTTATAAGTTAAAGTTTCAAAATTTAGTCATATTACTATACAACTAATATCAGTCTCATTTTGAGCAGAGTAGATTAATATTAGCCAATCAACAGAAAGATTAATATTTAATGAAAACTGGTCCATGTTTTAAGTTGAATAAAATAACAAATTCTTTGTAAAAATAACTGACTGGTGATTAAATCAATCGGTTATTCTTCTACTAATCACCAATACCCCTACACATTAATCTGGTCATCTATCAACTAAGAATCTCTGGCTCACAGCCTTTGCAACGATGTATCAAACATTTTAGTTTGATAAATAATTTCACGATTTTATGTATCAAACATAACACACAAAAAATATTATCTATTTGCTATGCTGTTATTTTTTAATTATGATAGGTCTGTCTAGATAGCAGATTACTAATTAAAATAGAATTGAATTCTCTTTATGGAAAACGCCCTTTTTAATGTTCATTTATCACTTACTTGAAACATTGATTTAGAGAGCCTGTTTGAATAACAATTTTTAATTATGATATTTGAGTATTATTTTTGTTGCAGTCTGTTTGATGCTATCAAAATTAAAAAAATCAGAATAAAACCTTTGTTTATTAAAATTCTATAATTAAAAAATGTTAAATAAACATTAACTCTAAATAAAAAAAAACAGTGACTGTGAATCACACTGAACGCTGTGTACAGTAAGTTATTTACTACATTTTCTTCTTTGAGTTATTTATTGGAAATTGTTTAAATAGTTATAAATAATTAAATAATTTTAAAATTCTCAGGTTACTTCAGTAAAATGATTTATTTTTGTAAGGCCTTTCACTCACAATGTAGGCATCAACAAAGTTGCAAAAGCACTCACAAAAATAAATCATTTTATTGGAGTAACCTAAGAATTGTAAAATTATTTATAATTTAAATTTACTGCATTAAATATTTTTGTACTGTTTGAATGTAGGCTAACTGAGATGAATTGACATTTTATTTTCAGTTAGGTATAAAAATGACAACAGTAGAACAACCGTGTTATACTCTTATCAACTTTCCATCCGACTCGGAGCCACCTAATGAAATGCAGTTAAAAGCAGACTTGGGTGAGTTTTTAGATCTATTTAGTAGTAGCACAGTGTAACGATAAGCAGTCACAACACTTCCATTGCAGCACTGTGAAGCTAGTTCTTGCATTAAGTACAAAAATGAATGAATGAAAAAGCCTTCATTTTAGTGGCAGAGTTTGGACTATAGAGTTCTCTCTTCCACTTTACCCCGATAATAACACTAGACAAAATTCTATGACAGATAGTTATTCATCAGTTATTTTACATTTACTAATCACAGATGTGGATGTAAACAGGTCAGAGATAAGCACTATTGCGGACTAGCCATTAGGATCGCTAGTGTCATGCTTGTCGCTAATATCTAACGGAGTGTCACAAGTGTATGTTATTAGACTGTGCAGTAGCTTGAGTATACGTTTACTAATATATAGCTATAATATATAGCTAATACGTTGACTCGTGCTGTCATATGTTTTTGTTGTGTTCCTAGTTTATGTTAAATTTGTGATCAAATGAGTAAATTGTGTATTCAACATTGACTCAGATGTGAGGTTAAGTGCTTGGCCCAGACAAGATCATTAACAAGGCTAGGAGAGATAGGGTATCAACAAACCTGTTTAATAAGACAAGTCTGCTAACATTATGTAGAAGAAAAAAATAAGGACTGCATTATGGAGGCAAATAACTCTTCATGTGACATTTGTTATAGTTGTACTAACCATGTTCTAAAATGAAAACTGTACTGTAGGCCTAATATAAACAATTTCAACCTGATTTGCAAAAGCTAACCTGCCAGTTAGTATAATTAGTATTTCTCTTGACTCAGCATACAACTTAAACAGCCTCAAAACATTGTTTTAGAAATGCTTTAATTTAACTCCGCATTCCTGATCTCACTGTAATCCATCATAACAGTTACGCTCTCATCTATAGGCATCCATCAATATATTGAGGTAACATTCTACTCAAAAAAACAACATGTGTTACTTAAGCTTAACTTTGATGGTAAGTTATAAAAACTAGTATACAACATTCCATTTACATGTTATATGCACATTATACAGGGTATCCCTAAACACTCTCAGGATATTTTTAGGCATTGATTGTGGGTCAAAAACAAGACATAATATCATATTTAAAAATTCTAAATCACCTCCGGTAGTCGTACAGCCGCTATTTTGTATTTTTACAAATTATTTGTTATTTTCAAAACTATTCAACCTATAGAGTTCAAATTTGGTATACACATTAATAAAACCATTTTCTTACTGAAATAAAAAAAAGCAAAAACCTTTTTAATTATTTTCAAAATGGCGGCTCTTTGAAATTTTTAACCCTTAATAACTTTTGAAAGGTAAGAAATACAACAAAAAAAGTAAAGTTGAATGAAATGGAATTTATTTATTTGACAAACAATCGAGATTTGAGTATTTTTGTATTTAATCATTTACATGTGAACGTGTACAGCCATGGTGTCGTGCCATGTGAGTCAACCACAACAATACATTAGCGATCTATTCTGATTACTTTCATCCAAAACATTACAATAAAGTGATTTGTGACGTTATTGTAATGAAAATGCCCCTAGCAGGCAACGGGAAGAAAGTTGCAGATGATTTTCGTTGTGATTAAATTAAAAATTAATTTTAACCTTAAGTAGTGCCCTAAAAACTAGAATTGTTGTAAAATTTATTTGTGATGCAAAGCTATAAGTAGACATAAAACAAGTAAAATTAATAAAGCATTAGATTATAAATTGAAACTTAAATTAAATTTATTTTCACATTACGACTATGCTCAAAATGTTGTCTTCTCATTTGATTGCAAAGAAAAAACTATTAGAAACTGGAGTACAGCAGCTAATTAATTTTCTTCATTAATAGTTCCAACACCTTCAACAATTCTACCAACCTAGAAATTACAGCAATTTTAGTTTTTATGGAAACCACAATCACATGACACACCACACCTATGGAAAGCAACTCAGTATTGTCCACTCTTTTTGAAAAAGGTTCATTTCATCAACCACACTTGTTTGTTAACTGCTAACTACATTTATATTACATTCATGATTGAGCTTGGTCAAAAATGTAGTGAAAAGTTTATAAAAAAGTACAGAGATTTAGGGTTACAGTGTAGTGTGGTTGATTACAGAACTCATTAATTATACTACAGCTGCTATGTCAATTAAAAAAGGGTAGATTCCTTTATTTTGATTTATTGTATATGTTTATCAACTTTTTATGATCCAACATGAAATATTTTGTGATTATGCCTGGAAAATTGAAATTAAAATTTTTTTTTAGAAAAAGGTGACATTAAATCCAAGATAGATGCATTAAAGAAGACAATCCACATGATAGCCAATGGAGAAAGACTTCCAGGTCTTCTTATGATAATCATTCGGTTTGTTCTGCCTTTACAAGACCACACAATCAAGAAATTATTGCTTATCTTCTGGGAAATAGTACCAAAAACATCTCCAGATGGAAAGCTTCTGCAAGAAATGATACTTGTCTGTGATGCGTATCGAAAGGTAAGTGTAATTTTTTCTTATAGAATTTATCATAGAATTCCATTGCGAGATCCAAGGATAGTCTCCTCTTAGAGGTGAAAGACAGATACAACACCGATCTTCTTAAATAATTCCATATGTAGATAGATCAATTCGTGTAGCCATTGATCAACTTGCCACCAACATTGCACAGTTATTTACTTGGATAGCACTCATGATCAACTTGGATTGCCATTAAGCTTTTAGAGGGTTTGTGGGCATAGCTCCTAACGTTCAAATCCAGTTAATATATTGGTAGACTGACATTACAGATATCAGAGGCTTTTGGAATGAATAGAAACTGCAAAGGGTGGTTGGTATGTTTCGTGAAAGTTGTAAATGTAAAATAGAAAGACTTAAAACTGGAAAAAATAGTGATTAATTTCTTCATTGTGAAATAACACTAAATTGACTGTGGTCACTTTTCTTATCCATATTTATATATATCTGTGATCGTGATTAAATGGATTGGTTTTATTAATTAGGCCTACAAGAAATTGATCTTTAATAGTGACTCGATATCAATTATCGAGCCTTTGTTTTGTATAAGATTTAAAAAATATTACCGTAAATAATATAATCTAATACGGTACAGATAGACAAAATACTGACGTTATTGAGGGAAAATAATTTGGTAACTGTATTAGTATCCTAACTGTATTGGTAAATGATATTTCCTAAAACTTCCGCTAGAGTGCAGCATCAACTTAGACATGTCTTTAGCCAACTCCCTCAGCCTATCAAAAACATAAATCGTCTATGAATGAAAAGGGGCGAGGCAGCCAATCAGAGCGCTTATGGGGCTTATGGGCGAGGCTCCGTCTCCTGCCTTTGCACACACGTAAAACGAAAATATTCTCGGTCTCTCTCCACCCAAGCACATTGTTTTCAACACTTATCGTTCTTTTTATCTGTTTTCTAGTTTTCAATTATTTTGTTGTAGTTATTATTGTATCATAAATGAAAGAAACTGGTAAAAGTTTCAACTAAAATGTTGAAAACTTTTTATATTTGTACTTTTGGTTATAATTTTACATCTACAATAAAATAGTGTTAAAAATTATAATTTTAACTTTAAATATAAATTTATATACTTTTTATCTTCCTTTACGTTTCTAAAACTTTTAAAAAAAATTAACTTCACATTTCATTAAAATTATTTTGTTTACATAATTACATGTTACTTTAAAATAGGGTAAAATAATTTCTTTGTGCTATGGGTTAAACCAGTTTTAATATTTTATAAATAATACTGGTTTAACCCTTTCCACACGTATTACGGGATTTCTCGCAACGTTATATTTACGTAAAACGCATATTACGGTATTTCTCGCATTTGAATACTTTGAGATAAATATTTAAATTTAAGTGATAAAACTATACTAACGTGTACGTAAATGGTTATTGAGGTAATTTTGAAGACAACAGAAAGGATGACAACGTTTTTTGTCATCGTGACCTTCACGCACCGTCGCCATGGCAACCGAGCGGCCATTGTGTGCTGCTACGCCGCGCGTATTACGGGATTTCTCGGACCACCCAGATGAGTGTTTTGAGTTATTTCACACAAAAAAAACATTCTAGGGACACTTGTAAGTGCTTGTATGTCATCTATATTAGTAAACTTGTAAATAATTATTATGATTACATATATATTTTAGCTTAATCTAATTTAATTTTTTTATAGATTTATGAGTAAATAAACAGAATAATTGTTCAACAATGGGAATTTTACAAATTGCTGTATATTAAATATTGATTTAAAAATGCCAGTTTGGATTGTTTTCTTAACAGTTGTTGGCCTTATAACAAAATTCCAAATAGAACTTTAAAAATTTTAAAAATATTTTTTTAAATTTATGACACGTTTAAAAGAAATAGCAAATTTCTTATGTAGCGTGCAAAGGGTTAAGAATACCCTCTGTACGTCTATGGGTGGGTAGGTCAATACCACTGTGTCAATACCACCCACACTCGTCAATACTTCTGTACGAGTATGGGTGGGACTTTAGTGGGGGCATCTGGGTAGAACAAGTGTGTTTTGACTTTTTCTGTCGTAACAGTTCTTAGGTTACATTTCTGCTACGTACATTTCAAAGCATGTATTCATGCTAAGTAAGTATGTATGTATCAAGCATTGTAATGCTTCATCATCAGGCTTCCAAAAACGTCACTGTTTGAAACATTAAAACCCGAAAATCATCTTAATATGCAAAAAGTATCAAGTCATTGTCCAGAGATGTTAAAATGACAGTAATAGTTAATATTTTACCAAGTGACGTTTTGTGGATTGGTTGAAACTCTTTTATTTCAACCAGTAGACAGTTTTTTAAAAATCGAAGAATATATCAATTCAAATTGAAATTAACAAAGACATTTCATTAGTTGGGCATGTTTCGTTTAAGGACCTACAACACCCAAATGAGTTTCTGCGAGGTTCCACACTGAGGTTTCTGTGCAAACTGAAGGAGCCAGAATTGTTGGAGCCCCTGATGCCTGCCATCCGAGCCTGTCTGGAACACCGTCACTCATACGTGCGAAGAAACGCTGTCCTGGCTATCTTCACGATCTACAGGTAAGAATAAGACTGTTACATTTGTCATGTAGATATTATACAAATCACTGATAGTATCGCGTATAAGCAAAATGTTTGATAAATTAAATTGCTAATCTTGGGAATAAAGTTACAATTTACAAAATAAGTAGTTTAGGAAAAGTACAACTATCAACGAGAATCAACCAGAGTTGTTTCGGTGTAGATAAGAACAATTTTAAAAATTGACAGTAACTGTGTAATATTGTATATTTTCTTAAATAAAGACAATGTAAAATGAATTGAATAATGTTTAAACTACAAGAATAAATAATTTATAAGATTTAATAGAAAAAACAACAATAAAAACAGTCGTACAGTTCTAATATATTTACCAATGATAAACTTTAAAGAGAACAACAAAAATAAAAATAATGTAATTAGTGCATTAAATAATTTTAGATAACTTGTTAAACATAAATATTTATAAAGTTATTTTATCACTTAATCATGTTTTGCTTACTAATAGTTAATTGGTCTATTAAACTTCAAGGTTCAAAAACTACCTTAAAAACAGGTGGCAATTAGTGGAGATCAGTCACACTTCAATAAATACAATCGAGAAAATTCACTCCGGAACCAATAAGATAAAGAGAGGTGTATCTCAAGGATCTATATTTGTTCCTACTCCTTACCAATGACATACCAAACCAACTGCAGGGAACTTGCAACACGATCATATATGCGGACAATACAGTTCTCACAATATCCGACAAAACAATATTCTGGAAGAAACACAAATAATTTTTTTAGTCAAACTAAATAATACTGCTCAGATAATGATCTAGTCCTAAATGATAAAAAACTATAAAAATATACTTTACTACCAAAAACAAAAAAACAAAAACTTGCTCCATTGAACAGTAGAAATAAAAGAATCAACAAAATAACTAGGAATCACAATAGACTCTGTCATGGAAACCACGTATAGACCAACTGTGCAAGAATGAACACCACTGCCAGCAATCTAGAGCAGGTCGTAATACAGCAAAAGGACCGATTCGATGCTTAGCAGGACTGCACTACCAAGAAAGCTGCATAGATCCTTTCAAGCAATTCAAGATCTTGACAGTACATCTTCACTCTACATCTACTTTCAATGCATGTAGATTCTTCATGCAGTCAAAACAGAACAGCTATGACATAAAGATAAGATACACACTAATATAATATAAGACATGCCTCTAACTTTGCCCTGCCACCATGCCAACCCACCATCTACATATTTATGATGGTGGGTAGCATCGTATAAAGCCATCATATAAAGGAGCGCTTTACTACAACCGCCTGCCTGAACAGCTGAAGAACCAACCACCTCAATACCTCAAGAAAAACCTAACAACATGGCTTCTTGAATGACCTTACTACTCAGAAACTGAATTCCTGAATAACTTCATTGTATAACCTTCACAAACAAAAAATTTACTATAATTTTCCGACATATATACTTTTCTCTAAGAATATATAATAAAGAATATTGTCTAGGATTAGATAAGCTTTTATTCCTTAAAAATATTTATTATTTTCTAAATCAATTTGGCTAGACACTGAGTAGTCTTAAATTCTTTTTCCAGTCAATATTTTCCTGAAAACTTCTAATAAGAATTTATGATTTGCTTTTTAGAAATTTTGAATTTTTGATCCCTGATGCACCTGAACTTATTGCAAACTTCCTAGAGGGAGAGCAGGACATGTCTTGCAAGCGCAATGCGTTCCTGATGCTACTTCATGCAGACCAAGAGAGAGCTCTAGCTTACCTTGCCTCATGTCTGGATCAGGTCAACTCGTTTGGTGACATATTGCAGTTGGTCATCGTGGAACTCATCTACAAGGTAGCGTTTATAAAATGGTTCAACAAGTAGATAGTTACAGTTAATTATAGGAAATTCATCTGATATTTGTAGGTCGTGGTTGCCAACCCTAGATTAGGTTTGCATGTTTGAAATAAATTAAGTTATATTTCCTTACAAATCAGACCTTCCGTTATTGTCTTGTGTAAGAATATACTGGTTTAATTGGTCTCAACTAACTCCAATTGTGTTCAAACATGAAAGTCAGGTACAGTAGAAACTCTTATAATATAGGACCTCATTATAGCAGATTTCGCTTATAACGGACAGGATACTTTGTAACGCACACTGACAGACTTGGGACAATTAACAGCTTGGGGCTGACTTGATCTGAGTAAAAAATATATTCAGTACACTACATTAAAAACAAAATTTAAAAGAGCAGATATTTTTTCATTTGTGTTTATTGCGTAGAATACAAAGTTTCATTAAAAACAAGTCCAATAATGTATTTCTGATGTATTTATTTTACTCATAATTTTATATAACATTGGTAAATGTTAAACTTATTTATACCGTGTTTGGCCTTGTTTTAAATTACAATCAAAATTCTAAACGGGCTTGCCAGCATGCGTATGTGAGCAATGGGTAGCTTAATCTTTCAGCTGCCTTAAGTCCTTGGATAATTATGTGTCACGTAGCTAAGGCCAACATGGAATCTCACTAACCCCTCTCTGAGACAGCAAGGTGAGAGGGTAAAAGAGATGCTAAGAGGAAGTAGTTGCGTGACATTGACCTGGCCTTGATACTTCTAAGGCCAGTTGACTTGACATTTTACATATGCAAAGTAATACACATTCATATCTAACTAAAAGATTGTACTATTATTTGTGTTCACCCTGTTGAATTTAACACCCTACGACAAGTATTTGTTATAAAAAAAACTGTCATTATAATGAACAACCTTCAGCCCCTATTAGTTATAAATTATTATTATGTTGTATTAAATTATTGTTATTGTTGTTATGTATATGCTTTCAAACCATAGATGAACTTGTTGGATCAAAAAGTAATCGAGTTTGAACATTAACTGTTTGATAACTACAGGGTGCAGAGCGTTCAAATTAGCATCAAAGTTTTTCTCAGTTATTTCTACAATTTTGTTTGTAATTTAAAAATTTTACTTTTTTACAATTTTAAGAACTATTATTGGTGAAGTAAAAATAGACAATTTAAAATGGTTTAAGATTTTAAAGCTTAAGATGGTTTTGTGACACTTGAAAATTTATAAAAATAAACTAATGATCTGAGCGTCAATGGTGTTCAGGTTTTCAAATTGGGCTACTTAGGTTTGGAAGTCACGTTAAGCCGGTAGTCCCCAGATTAAGTTATAGAGAGGGCTTCTTAGCCCTACTTCGCCAGGGAAAATATAACGAAATTACCTTTTTTCCCTTAAATTCGCCATTGGTATTGTTTAAAATATTTGTTAGCAAGCAATAAATGTTCCAAATGTCAGAATGTTTGCTCTTCTTGAACTGTAAGATATTATGCACAAGTTGAGGTTGTAAACTTTGTATTAAGATCTAACAAATACAGGATACAGTAAACTAATTCTTTTTCCTAATATTTAAAATACAAAAATTACTGACTCTTAACCAGTGTATCCTCATTAGTTAGGATGTTTAGTTTATTTGTAAGTTGCGTTTTATTATTGCTGTCTCTTTAACTTTCTTTATAATGTTATAGGTGTGTCATGCAAATCCTTCTGAGAGGTCAAGGTTTATTCGCTGTATCTACAACCTACTTAATTCCAACAGTGCTGCCGTCCGCTATGAGGCTGCTGGCACATTGGTCACCTTATCTACCGCTCCAACTGCCATCAAGGTAAGTACAACAGTGCTGCCGTCCGCTATGAGTCACATTGTCTACCACTCCAGCTGCCATCAAGGGACTACACAGGAATTATTTTAAATCATTTCTTCAGCTCATTGTTAGTCAAGTTTAAAGGCTGTATAACAAGGCCTTTAAGCCTGGGCTGTCTTGTCTTTAGTAAATCATCAGATTTAAGCTCTATCTTCAACATTTTAGATTATATATTTTGATTACTAAGTTTATTCTGTGATAACCATTTTCAGGCGGCAGCATCTTGCTACATTGATCTTATTGTGAAGGAGAGTGACAATAATGTGAAACTGATTGTCCTGGATCGCTTGATAGCTCTAAAGGAACATCCAGCCCAAGAAAGAGTACTGCAGGATTTGGTGATGGACATTCTTAGAGTCCTGGCTAGTCCAGACCTGGAAGTGCGCAAGAAAACACTTAGTCTTGGTAATTATGTAAATAATGTTAATTCTTTTACATAGCGTATTGTATAAAAATATATTCAGTGAACATAATTTCATAAATCTCATCCTCCAACAACCTTCATATTTATTTGTATTGAAACCCATAACTGGAACAGGAAAAAGATGCTTCAACAATAGGAAATTTGAGTTAGTGCTTCCGTTCACTTATCAGACCACAACTACCTGAACCTAAAAATAAAGTCCTGAGCTGTGAGAGGAAGAATCAACAGCGTTGCCCATGAGAAGCATTTAAAGTGCAATATTTGAGAGGCGAGACTAAAAAAACTTTTAATTCGCCAAATAAGACAAATAACATCAAAAATGCAGAAATGAAATAACAGCAAAAGAAACATGTTATAAAATGATAACATATTACTAGCAAAAATAAAACTAAACAACAGGAGAAAGACATAACCTCAACAGTTGGAGAGAAGACCACTTTAAAAGATAATTATGCGGATACCACCACAATTTGGCCCACCCCGTCGTAATTCCGGCTGATGTAGCTAGCGAGGCTGTGTGGTTCTTGATTGGCTCGAGAATGGTTATCATAATAGTTCGATACAATTTTAACTCGAGTTCACTTTTTGAGAACCCTCAATAAAAATACAAAAAAGATGGCATACAGTTTAATAAAACATAATTCTGCTGAGTCAACAGTGCTTAAAAAACCACAAAGTGTCAAAACAGTGCTGAAAGCATCTAAAAAAGGTAACATTAATCTGGCATACAATAATCTAAATTTAATCAGAATAATACGTATCACAACATTGTTCTAAATACAAATAACATTCTAGCATAATAAATTTACATAAAAAACATAAATAATACAACTACAAGTATAAGAATAAGGAAAGACAAAACAAACCTACATTCTATCATCTCTATTTAGGTAAAGGAATTAGGATCAGTACAGAAAAAAAGTGTTTTTAAAGTTACTGATTCAACCAAATCCTATTGGGTTGATAAGGTGGCTCCTAATAGTATATTTTGACTTAAAAATTAAATTAACTTCATAACGTAAAGTTTCTCCCATTGAGAATGAGGACACACAAGTGTGTCAGAACACGTCTGAAAATTGTTACCATCTGCACCAGCAGCATGCCTAGGGAACATCAATGATAGAACAGATGACAAAATGTAAGAATGGATTTAAGTCGATGGGGTAGGCCGTTGAGGTCTTTGACAGCACAAGATACCTTACTGCCTCGGGCCATATGTACGACTTGTCATTGCATCTCTTCAGGTCACCATCGCAGCCACTGCTCCTTACTGTATAGAATCTTATACTTTATAATATTGTGACTCCAGAATACATATTCTACTAGCCTGGCAAATTAAAATGTGGAATGTGCTATTTACTCTGTTTGTTGAAATACAACCCTGTATAGTATTTCTAGCCGAAAGACGTGTAAATATAGTAGGCAATCTTTGCTTAAAAGTAAATGGAGCTGATAGAGAAACTGGGTTCCCAGTAATTGGAGTGGAAAGGGTTAAAGGATCGATGTTTTAATTTTGTTAAATGACGTATTGAGTATAAATATGGAGTCTGGTACTCTAAATGGTGATGTTAGGGAGCTGATTCCACTACTAGAATGTGCACACTATACTGTTTTGAGCCAGAATTATTTAGTTGTCTATTTAAATTGTAGACATATAGGTTAGCATTAAATATTGTTCTAATTTCTACCAATAATTAACTCAAGAAAATGTTTAAAAATCAATAATTAGTAGTAAATATTAATATATTTTACATCAAAGTCATATTATTGTGCCTTATGTTCAATTTTTCTTAGTTCATAGTTATAAAAAAAAATATTTTTCAGACCGTTTAACAATTTTGTGGTAGCAAGAGAAATGGAAATATAGTGATTTGAATTACAATAAATTTTTGAAGTTTTTCTATAAAAGAGTTGAACACCAGGAAATTAACATTTTAAATTAGCAGCTTGAGTAATTGGAATTCAATCTGTTGATAGCTATGGAGCTGGTGTCTTCAAGGAACATCCAGGAGATGGTGTTAGTGTTGAAGAAGGAGGTAACCAAAACCCACAACACGGGTGAACACGAGGACACAGGCAAGTACCGTCAGCTGTTGGTACGCACCCTTCACTCCTGCTGTATCAAGGTATGGCACACTATAAACTATTACATAAACTGTATGTTATAATTTACTTTATCATTTCAGAACATAAATTTTAATTGTAATTTTAGTATCTTGCTTTTTATTTCTACTATTATGTCAGGCTCTTTGAAAAGTTCGCTATGTCCTGATTGTGTTTTATTCTCCACATATCGCCTTCCTTAATAGGTCTATCATTAACATTATAGCATAATTTGTTAAAATAGAAATTCCAGCAATTTGCATTGTGTTGAAATTGAATTGGCAGAGAAAATTATAGAGCAAATTCACAGATCTAAGCACAATGACATTTTTTATCAATGTATTTTATAAAAGGTTCAAACCCCAATCTCTGTCTCACTGATAAGTGCTGTATTACAATACAAGATGTAGAGATGTAACTATGCACTACAATGTTAAGGATTTTTTGAAAGAAAAAAAACATTTCTGGGTTTTAAATGTTACGAGATATAATTTAAAATACAGTGAATATTTTAAAATTAAAAAATAATCTTATGTAAATTAATGTGGTCTGTCACCAAAAAGTATATTGGTTACATGTAAATCCATAGTACAAATCATTTGCTCCTATACCCTGACATAGCTGCTATAGTTATCCTTGTCTTGATGGAGTTTCTATCAGATACCAACGAGATTGCTGTGTCTGATGTCCTGGTGTTTGTAAGAAAAGGCATTCATACATTCATTGTACATGCCATTTGTTTCAGTTCCCTGACGTCGCTGCTACAGTTATCCCTGTCTTGATGGAGTTTCTATCAGACACCAATGAGATTGCTGCGTCTGATGTGCTGGTGTTTGTAAGAGAAGCCATTCAGAAGTTTGATGCCCTTCGTCCTCTTATTCTTGAGGTAATTTGTACTTTGGCTTTGGAGTGACATCAGCAAAAGTAGGGTAAAGATAAAACAAAGTAAAGTTGATTTTGATCAATTAAAAACAAAGTAATCAACGTTGCCAGGTACCCACACACATACAGTACAGTGGTATTGGTTTCCAAAAATATTTAAAAGTTTGTACAATATTTGTAGTAGTTTTATGAGTAGTTTTTCTCTGTTGATGAATTTATGATGAGTCACTGGGATTAAACTTTTAACCAACATGAATGACCTGTTAAAAGCTAAAATATATTTGTTTCAAATAGCCCTCCCTGATGTTTGCTTGCAATAAAAAAAATGAATAGCTATAAATACTGATCTTGTTAAAATATAAAATATTAAACCTTAGTTGCTAGATTAGATCAGTATTTATAGCTATTGGACTTGTCAGATAAAAATTGAGTATTCCTTGTAGCAGTTTGTACAATTTATGAATAAGGAAGGTTCATTTAGTATACAAATAGAATCCATTAGCATAAGATTCAAACACAGTATTTTTGGTTAATATATCACGACTTTAAGAAATCTTAGTAACATGTGTTTTATGTGAAATAACATTTAATTTACAGAGATTGCTTGATGCATTCTCTACTATCAAGTCCGTAAAAGTTCACCGAGCTGCCCTTTGGATCCTGGGTGAATACACATCCACGGCTGAGGACATACAGACTGTTATGAGCCAAGTACGGCAGACGTTGGGTGAGGTAAGTACATTACATTATATTTAGTTATAAAATGATAATGTTTTGTCAAATTTTCATTAAACTATCCTGTAATATGTTTGAACCTGCATTTAAAATTTGTTTTGAATTGTAATTTTTTCATAAACTCTAAGAAACAAATAAAAGGCAGCAAATCAGTAACACTTCTCTTATTTTGGCCCTTCAATTTCTTCCCATCTTCAAATTTTTTTATCTATCGTTTCAGCAAGAACGTGTTGAAGAGTTTTGTATTGTTGTTAAAGAGTTGTATGTAGTTGGTTTTATTTTGTTACAACCCATAATCCATCAGTTAGGTTTATTTGCAACAAGAATGTGTATAAAACATCTAAATATCACATTAATTAAATAAAAAGGTTTAGTAAAATATGTTTTGTTGTTATTTTAGATTTATGAAGTTGGTTGTTGGCGTAGTTTGTTAAAGCCCAGCTTTGTAAGCTAAAAGTCCTCACTTTGATCCCAATCAGAGTCACAACAAATTTTGAGAGAGATTAGCTGATAACCATCGGTTGTTCATTTGTCATTGGGCTATTAATTAGTGACACTTTCTTAGCCTTAGCTTGCAACATTGACTACATTGGTTCATGAACACTCATCTACACGTTTGAATTATTTAATAAAAGTTTCTTTAGTGGCTAATGTAGAACTATTAACATGATGCTTCACTCGCTTTGATGCACGTAGAACGCTTTGTCACAATAAAATATTGTCTTGTCTTATCCGGTCCCGTTCCAGTCAATCCTGGGTCTGGGTTGTCACCAAGCCTCTCCATCTTCTCCTGTCCCTCCACATCTCCTCTCTCACCACTTCCCCCCACACACTCCCTCTCTTTTCCACGTCTGTCCTCACTCCATCCAGCCATCTTCTTCGTGGTCTTCCTCTGGGCCTCCTTCCCTCCATTTCCCATTCCTCCATCTTCCTCGGCAACCTCTCTACACTCATCCTTTTTACGTGACCATACCACCTCAACCTTGCTTGTTCCACTCTTTCTCTTATACTCTCCTCCACTACATCCTTCCTTATCTCCCTATTCCTAATTCTATCTCTTCGAGTTCTTCCCTTTATTGCTCTCAAGAACCTCATTTCCCCTGCCTGTACTCTACTCCACTCCCTTTCTGACATCCGCCATGTCTCTGCCGCATAAGTAATTATAGGCCTATAGTAATTCTTGAACATCATTACCTTGGCCCTCCTTGGTACCTCTTTGTCCCATACTAGGTGTTTCACCGTCCGGAAGAATCCCGCTCCCATTCCTAATCTGGCATTTATTTCCTGTTCCATTCTTCCATCACTTGACACCATCGTTCCAAGGTATTTGAAATCATCTACCTTTTTTAGTATACTTCCATCTACCAATATATCTTCTTCCAAAACTGTGTCCCTTCCTACTACCATTACTTCACTTTTTTCCTTGCTTATCCTCAGCCCTCTCTCCCTCATCTTCCTACTCCACTTGTCCAGTTGTTCTTGTATCTCCTCCCTGTTTTCTCCCCACATCAGAATATCGTCAGCAAACATCATTATCTTCATCTCTTCATTTGTCTCCTCTTTAATTTCTCTCATCATTATCTCCATAACTACATTAAAAAGAATCGGAGACAGAACACTCCCCTGTTTCAGCCCTTTCTTTACCTTGAACCATTCTGTATTACCATCACATGTCCTAACTCTGCACTCGTGCACCCTATACAATTCCTTAACCCATTTCATCATATTTTCTGTCACTCCTATTTTTTCCATACTCTCCCATATACTTTTTCTCTTAACAGAATCGTAGGCTTTCTCGACATCTATAAACACCAGTATTAACTTTTTATTGAACTCCCAGTGCTTTTCAACCATTTGTCTCACTGCAAAAATCAAGTCGATCGTACTTCTTCCCTTCCTAAACCCATGTCATGGGTTATGAGTATATTTTAAAATTTACAATTAATTCAACTTATAATATATTGTATTTTTATATTATTTATGGACTAAAATTAAAACAGTAATACCAAGTTTATTGCTATATTTTTTTCAATAAAGATGTTTTTGAATAATAATTTTTAAAAAAATAATGAATATTGTCTTCATTTATTGATGGAGGAGGCACATTTGTTTGTGGCTGTTTTATCCTTAGTAAGTGTGTGTGTGTGTGTAGGTCCCAATATTAGATGATGAGATGAAACGAGTGTCAGGGGAGAAAGTGGAAGAAGAGTCAGTATCAGCTGTGACTGGGACCTCCTCAGTATCTAAGCTGGTAACTTCAGATGGCACATATGCCACACAATCTGCCTTCAACACAAACTATACGTAAGTCAGACATTCATTAAAGTAAGTTTGTAATACAAATACTTTATTGCCATTGACAACATTACAAGTGAAATAGGCATAGTCATAATTGAATACAAATCCCAATCATTACAACACAAGTCCAATAGTACAGTAAGAAACTCCATACAAATCCATCCATCTCCAACTCAACATAAAATATTAGTATAATATAATTAATTAGTAATAAATAAAAATCATCTACATTGAATCAAAAAACTAAGCCAATGTCACAATTAAGGAATTCTTGTATAGTGTAGAAAGGATTAACTCACAGCTATTGAAACAGTTTATTCCTAAAAATAACAATTGACACAGCTCTGGCAGACTCATTCAGCTTATTAAAGAATTTAATAGAATTAGCTTTATGTGATAATCCAATTTTTGACAGCCTGTGTTAGGGAATATTTAGCTTAGATTTATTTCTGGTATTTTGGCAGTGGATTTCTTCTCTGGTTATTGTAATGTTATTACTTTAAAGAAAACGTAAATTAGTTTGAGAATACACTTTAATAAATAGTGTCCATAACACTAAGTAAGATGTCAACAACAAACCAAAAATACACCATATGATTCAAATTGTCCATGTAAATAAACATATGGCTTAAACTAAACATGTAAATAAACTTAAATATATTACATTTCTCCCCTTCGCTTTAATTCCATATTATTCGAGCTAATATTCATCATGGTAACATTTGGGCTTCCTTATAGTCCTCTGTGATCATCTACCCACATCGTTCTTAATCTTTCCCTTTGAGGATTCATTTTCCAGATCAATTTATTTTCTTTCCATGTGTTGATATCCTTTATTTTCGGTGCTATCAGAATTTTGGTTATCAGTCTATGGAATTTTGGTGAAGTTCCTGGTGATTGGTTGAATTGTGGTGAAATTCTCGGTGATTGGGTATCTTGATACTGGAAATGTGCGTTAGATGAGAAAAAGTGTTGTTTGTTATAGTCTGACTGTAAATTTACAACTCCAGAATATCGAGTTCTCAAATGGTCAGCATGTTGTCTGTATTCTTTGCCATCGATATTGACTCTATAAGACAAAGGTGCCGTTTGTCTTAGCACTAATCCTTCTCTCCAATTCTCATCTTTGTTTCTTTTAACCCATACTTTCTCCCCTCCTTCAAATGTCTTTGGTCGAGAATGAGTATCATGGTAAAACTTTTGTTGTTCTAGAGACTTTTCCATTTTATGTCTTACATCTGGTTTGAGTGTATCAATCAGGGTCCTTAGATTTCTCTTAAAAAAAAGCACGGCTGGTGTTCTCCCGGTTGAGGAATGAGGTGTTGTTCTATAAGACAAAAGAACCCTCTGAAGTCTCTGCTCATGATCATTGATGTCAGTCATCAAATATTTATTCTGGAATGTTTGAATGACTCTTTCACACGGTTCGTATCCTGTCCGCAGCGCCATTATGTAATGTTATTACTTTAAAGAAAACGTAAATTAGTTTGAAAATACACTTTAACCCTTTGCACTCTGGACAAAAATTTTGGTCGGTGCCAAAAACTCCAGTCCATGTTAGTAAAGTACTAGCGAAAAACTCCAAGCCTATTTTGCCAATATTGTAAGGGTTTTATAAAAAATTCATAATTTAGTTATTTTATAACTTAGAACTATGATTTACGTTTTGTTGTTTCTGTTATAATATTCTGCATGTAAAAAAATAAAACTAAAAAATTAAAATAATTTATATATATATTTTTTTTATGTTATTAAAAATGTATACCTAAATGTTTTTTAAAAAGTTAACTTTGAACCCTTATAACTATAAAAAATTGCATTGACCTATTATAAATCATTGTTATATTTATGTTCCTTGTATAATTACAAAATTGTATGCAACATTTCATGCACTTAACTTTATAAATAAGTCCTTGGTAAGCATTTGTTGAAATCTTGACAAATTCTAAATTTTGCATATATACAGTGTATTATGTTCTCTGATCAACTTTGATTCTGCAGTACTAGTCTCATTTATTTTATAACTTCAAATGATGTATAATGTATCAGTAACAATGAAAAATTCAAAAAAAAATATATATATATTTAACTATAAAATGTTTGTTGCTAAAGCCACAAGGTCAAAAATCGTAAAATAATAAAAATTGTCAAACAGCTGATAAAATGAAATGTTATAGAAACTTGAAAACACACAGATGAATAAAGATATATATATCTACAGTATTTACAAATAGACTAGGAAGTATTGATTTATTAGCATGTGTGTCTGACGGTTCCCGCGCAAAACCATGCGACTGTGTCGGTCCCGGTCGTTCGCACGCGCCAAAACAGCTGGAAAAACGACTGCTGAAAAATAATATTCCATAGAGTACAGTATAAAGTACTACTACGCTAAACTATAACTATCAAAGTTTATTATATCGTAATTTGAGCGCATTTGGAAAGTATATAAAGCCAGCAAAAAATATATTTTGAACGTCCGATCAATCGGACGTCGGAGTTTTTGGCACATTTAGTGATCGTCCGAAATTTCGGACGTCGGAGTTTTTGGCATAAACTCAATTGTCCGAAATATCGGACGTCAGAGTGCAAAGGATTAATAAATAGTGTCCATAACACTAACTAAGATGTCAACAACAAACCAAAAATACACCATATGATTCAAATTGTCCATGTAAATAAACATATGGCTTAAACTTAACATGTAAATAAACTTAAATATATTACAGTTATAAATAAGTGTAGATGTGTTTTTGTGTGAACTAATATATGAAATATGTATAAATTTAGAACAGTTAAAATTTTAGAGTTTACAAATGGTCTGCAGTAATCAAAGAAGCCAGCCTCACAAATCGTTCTTATGACTTTATTTGAATTAACAAAATATCTCTTACTTCTGATCAATGACCCCAAAGGATTAGGCCATGACCGAAATAGTCTGAAATAAACTATACTTAAATACTCAACAGAAAGTATATCACTTAATTTCCATAGAAGATAGCTCACTCGGGAGATTTTACAACACAGACTGTTGACATGAGAAGTCCAATTCAATTTCGAGTCTATATGTATGCCAAGTAGTTTTAACGGTTGAAAATCTTGACCATTAGGAGATAAACTGATCATCATTTTTTGAGTTTTTTCCTGGTTGCAAATTAATTTATTTGAGGAAAACCAATTCAAAACATTGAGTTCTGCTTAATCAATTGACTGTTGTAGGTTAATTAAGTTTAGATTACTGATGAAAAGAGATGTGTCATCTGCGTATACATCAGATCCCACCTCTACATTTTTTGGCAGGTTTTTCTAAGTGATTATTGTAAAGAAAAGGGACTTAGAAAGGACCCCTGCATTTGCACGCCCTTGTAATATTTGCCACTGATGAATTTAAACCTTTAATTGTGACATTGCTTTCTATTTGTTAAATAAGACAAAATAAGCTGACTTGCATGTTCCGATACCCCGTAAAATTTGTGTTTCTCTAAAATAATCTTAAAAGGGACACAATCAAACGCTTTGCTGAGATCCATTAGTGATAAAGCTAAGCATTCTCTGTTATCAAGCGCGTTGAGAGAGTGATTCACTATTTTCATAACAGCAGTTGTTATTGACCGCCCTGACGAAAACCAAACTGAGATTCAGATATTAGATTTGAATGTTCAAGATAAAGAGTTGTCTATACATAAGAGTTTCAAAAACTTTAGAGAATATAGAAACTAAAGGACCATATAAGAAATAAAAAAACTATGTGTATTTATGTTTTTCAATCTTACTTAAAGTATGTGATGTACATTTTCATCTGTTGTCCAGCTTAAGTTAGATTAATAAAAAAATAGATTAAATTAAGTCATTACTTGAACATCAGGCGCTAAGGTTTAAAAACATTATTTATACAATAAGCTCTCTTTATAGTGGAAAATGTGGTACTAAATATAGAGACTAACTGTTATACTTGATTTTTCCATGATTGTTTTCATTTATTATTACAGTGGATTATCTGAAACAATTGGTTCGGATAATCGATTTTTCGGGTAATGGAACATTACTGTAAACAACATCTAGTTCTATGTTGAGGGGAGGGAAATGGGTGGTACTAAAAAAAATATGTTTTTGGACTAGAAATATATAATACATTTTAATAACACAAGAAAAAACAAAATATTGTGCAGGTAACACATAAAGTAGGGATTGCACCTACAGTATATACATTGTTGGCTCAGTGACTTAGATACGGTAGAAACAGTACAACATTGCAAAAATTCAAAGATTACGAATAAGGTTTCTACATTATTGTTCAAATTCAAAATTGCTTAGGATTCTAATTGATCATTTTTAGAGTTTTAAAAACTCATTCTATGAGAGATGACATGTCCCGGCTTACAATACCATACCTCATTTATAGTTTCAAAATAACCAAAGTAGGCAGTCTTCATCATTCTTAAATCAGTCAGATCTAGAATTTTTCAGATTGTACATTTTTAACTTTTATTTATTTATTCATAAGACGCCAATCGTCAAGATATGGGCGAATATGGATTTTGAATGAGTGTAGATGAGCGAATGTAGTCATTGTTACAAACTAAGGCAGACTATTCCTTAGAAAGTGTCATTAATTAATAGCCCAATGACAAATATAGCATGCTGAATTCAATTTTTAAAATAATTGATTGATATAATTTTCACCTACAAAAACATATGTAGGTTTTAGTAAGCACTAATTTATTTTTTATTTACTCAACATCATATTTAGGCTAATTACACAGCTAAATAAGGTAATATAGTTTTAGGCAACCTAGCTTTGTAGTTTTCAGTTAAAATTAAACAATGCTAATTTATTAAAAATTTACCAGGCATAGGTGTTTTTTTTTTAATAATGATTTTGACATGGGAAAAAAGGCCTTTTAATTTTGTTCTAAATAGTGAAGGATTAAAATGTCTGGCAGAAAATTTTCAAATTAATTCTTTCATTATTGGGGATTTTTTGGTACTTTACAGTGTGGTGTCCAATGTTGCCATGTATTTTTCCTTTTTCTCTTTTCATTCTTAGTTCATTGGCGTTTTGCAGATCTTCCAAGAAAGGAGAAGTGAGACCACCACTCCGCCAATATCTGATGGATGGAGACTTCTTCATTGGTGCAGCTTTAGGCACTACCCTGGCTAAGCTGGCACTTCGCTACAGTGCTCTACCAGGCGTTGATTCCAAGCGAGCTAACAGCTTCTGTGCAGAGTCAATGTTGATCATGGCGTCCATTTTGCATCTGGGAAAGTCAGGTGAGTGTTGGGAGAGGAGAGCAGTATACCTGATAGAATGGTAAACTGGAGACAGAGACATGCGCAACACAAAGAACAGAATAGTTAGTGAAATATTTCGAGGCCACTCAGTTATTGTTTAGTACAAGGTTTATTTAACTACGTTTTAATCAAATATCAACTAAACAAGGTTGTAAATGTAGTCATACTCTCTAATTTGTAGTTGTTTAAATTCACAATGTATACCTGAGTAATGAATTATTTAATTTTCTTTTGCCTAACCATTTATATATATTACAAAATATAGATTCGTTATAGTAATATTTAGATTTTAATATGATTATCTATCAATTATGATTGCAAAAAGATGGCAGTGTGAATGATTAAGATTTTTTGTCATATTCATGCTAGGGTTAGTGGTGTATAAATATATAGGGAAAATATATTTATCTCAGTTCCTGAGAGTTTGTTTGAAAAGGAACTTCCCACTGTGCATATTACCATTGACGATGTTCCTGTATGCAGGATTGCCAACCAAGAGCATGACCAATGATGATAGTGAGAGAATACTTGTGTGTCTTCGAGTTCTTTCTTCCCAAGTGCCTGGTATTGTGGACATTTTCACACACAATTGTCGTCAAGCTCTGTCCTCAATGCTTGTAGCTAAGGCAGAAGAAGAAGCCAGTACACAAAAGGTAAGATTGTTGATTACACACTCATTGACTTAGATGATGTTCTAGTGTTTTTTTAATGGTTAAAAAAACTTGTTTAGTGAGTTTTTAAAGCTTGATAAGGAGAATTCATGAATAATATTAAAAGGGGATTTTAAAAGGATCTGCAATTGAGAAAAAAATGGCCTTGACTCAGTCCTTCTATTTTGTCTACATATAGAATGGGGTCTACATACAAATTCAAGATCTGGTGTTCTTATCAAAGATTTTTGTATTTTAATTAGAGGCTGAATATAAGTTGTAAATGTACTACCCCAACATGATATCCCATAATAAAGTGTAGCTTATACAAAAGCATAATAAATCTGCTTAAGAACACCATCAGGGCATATAGTACGAAGATAATAAAATTTATGAAGGTATACAATAAGCAAATTTTCAATTGATTTTGATTTAATATGTTCTCTTCAATTTAATTTCTCATCAACTAAAAGCCAAAGGTATTTCACACAGTAAATTAGAGGAAAACTACCACAATTACAATCTATATCATCATAGTCAAGAGTATGAATATAATATAATACTACTACCTATATTTAAATGGATCAATTGTTCCATTGATATTTTTAGATAATCTGCACGATTGTGTTAATAATTCTGTTTCCAAATTTTAATAGATCATGGAATATATTATAATCTTTTTTAAACTCTACTCATTGTATTATATAGTTATCAAATTGTAATATGATCTTCTTCCATCCTCACAGATGAGCACCAAAATAATAGATTTATTCATTGAGCACTGTAATATACATTGAGCACTGTAATATTGATTACGTTTCACATTGCATTTAGGCAAAAGAGAAACCAGGACACAAGGTACAAGCAGACGATCCCATATCTTTTATGCAGCTGTCAACGTTACGAGGTTCAGAACTCGGTGGAGCAGAGAATGTATTTGAGCTTAGTTTAAGCCAAGCTGTCGCTGGCGGGGGAGGTAGTGGAGGGGCACCTTCGCTCTTGGCCACCAAGCTCAACAAAGTGACACAGCTGACTGGGTTCTCCGACCCTGTCTATGCTGAGGCCTACGTCCACGTCAACCAGTACGACATAGTGCTCGATGTACTCATTGTCAACCAGACTGGTAAGTTTAACTGGCTCAGCCTTCCCCTGTTTCCTCCACCTGTCTTGTATCACAGAAACAACACACTCTGTTTTCTCCCTTTACTGATCTGATAAAGAAAAACTTAACAAATTCTAGGTTTTCGGGGTTCAACCGCGTCTCGGGCTATGTACAAACATTGCCGACGTTTCGGCCACATTACAGTAGGCCATCCTCAGGGCAAGACGATCACTGTATCATAGTAGGCCAGTCGAGTTCTGTGATAGTGACGACCGTGGAAGCCTATCCATGAAGAAAAGAAAAAATTATTAGTTTTATCTTTCTATAGCTTATTTATTTGAATAACCTGTGGTAAAATTTCATTGATATAAACAACAAATAAATGCTGGAAATTAGCTATCCACTCTGGTACTAATTCCATTCTTCTGAGTTGGGAACTATTGGCATGGAAATTATCTGACTACTTTAAATACTGATCAAAATTTTGGTTTTGGAGAAGAGTTATGGGCAGATGCAGGTTTTAGAGGATTTTGAACTTTGTAAATGATGTCCATGGCCATTCATGCATGGTAAGACCGATATAGTGGGTAGAGGACAGTGTTAGCGCTGGAGTTGGTGGAGTCACCAGATATCTTGCAGGTTAAAGATGTAGGGATGCTGATACATTTATGTTATTCCGGTGACAGTCGTAATAGTGAAAGTATTTTTGTTTATTGGTAGGTTTGATGTGCATATCAGTTTGAAGGACAACATCCTCCGATACAATTCACCATCAAAGAAGGCTATCCTTTTTTGTTATTTATTGATTGTAATTTAGAATATATTATTGAAATATTTATTATCCTGTTAATGAGATAACCAATATTATTATTGGGGTCCGTTCAGGAAATGTATGGTTTTATTTAGTTTATTGGCCAAAGGAGTGCCTCTTTGTAAGAGAATGCTCTTGGTTTTATAAAAATATTATTTGTATATAGGACTTAACTACAATTTTTTTTCAATTTTATCGATGCTTCTAACTGAATGTTTTTAGTTCTGGTATTGTAAAGAAATCTCTAAACAGATAATTGTGGGGCCCTATTTTTTCTGAGTAGATTTAGTTTGTTTTTAATTTTTATTTTGTATATATTATATTTTAATTTTTGTATTATTATTAAATTTTTTGTATTATTAAATATTTTGTATTATTAAAAAATCAATGACTATTTTTGTAAAAATCTAATCATTGATTAGCAAAAAAGTAATCATTGATTTATAATATCTAAAAAAGTCTCAAATGTTTTTCACACAAAACGTTTTTTTCTTGCTGATAGTAATCCTCCGCATGAATCTGATTCTTTTGTGAATCCCTCTGGTCTGAGGAAGGTGAGCGTGGTTCACCGAAATCGATCACCATAATATTTGTGTATTGTACTTGTATTGTAATATATTTGTGCATTTTGTGCTTATATTGTAATAAATTTGTGTTGTGTGATGTTTACTTGTACTGTATATGTACTAACACGTATTATGCTAATTAAAAAACTATATATTTTACAACACAACTTAACGTGTCATACACAGTTTCATATTCAGACATAAAACTACTGTACAGGTGATACTCTGCAGAACTGTACGCTAGAGTTGGCAACACTGGGAGACCTCAAACTTGTTGAGAAGCCCCAGCCGGTCGTGTTGGCGCCACACGATTTCTGCAACATCAAAGCAAACGTCAAGGTGGCCTCTACAGAGAATGGCATCATATTTGGTAATATTGGTAAGTTTAGACAATTTGAAGAACTTGTTATTGTATTACAAGAATATCACACCACCGAACTGTATCTTGAAATGTCTAGTTGGTCACTTATTTATCAATCTCACTTAGAGTTAACAATGGACCTAAAGAACACAACACAAAACAACGAAAGTACTCTAATAAACCACTAATTATTAATGAAGTAGATTTGTTTCACGAGGTCTTTACAGTGATCATAGATTTATTTTTGTTGTAATTACCATTCATGTTGTAGTGTATGATGTGAGTGGAGCCGCCTCTGACCGGAATGTTGTCGTGCTGAATGACATCCACATTGACATCATGGACTACATTGTTCCAGCCTCTTGCACTGACACTGAGTTCCGACAGATGTGGGCAGAGTTTGAGTGGGAGAATAAGGTGAGTTGGAAGTTTCTTGGTGGACTGCTGCTCAACTATGAGCTATTGAATAATATCAACAAAAAGGTTTGTATGGAAAAAATATCTTTAAAAAACAAGCACTTTTATTGGCCAATTCATTATTGCCTAGAATTAAGTTGATGAGTAATTGTCTTTTCTTTCTTTTAAATACGAATTTAGATTATAAATTGTCCATACAAATTTTGTTCAGTTTCATGTTATAAAGGTTATCAATCAATTAAATTTTTATTCTTAATTAAATCATAATCTATATATTTAATTCTAAAAGTGAATCGGTCTCCACAAAATTTCTCAAGCTATGAAGAAGATAAGTAGCTTGATTAGATTCATTATTTAGCTTAACCTTACTTACGGTGGCTTGCATATTTTTGTCGGTTAAGTTTGTGTGCTAAGTGGCGACCTGCGTATTTCTGTTGGTTAAACTGGACATAAAATAAACATTTATTACTAAACGCATGTTGACAGTATTTTTATGATTTATTCACCACTGCAATCATATAGAGATGCCCAATTTGGTGGTATATTTTGATTGTTGCTACAATTTAAGAAGAAGATATTTGTCTGTGGTTGTCTTTACAAACGAGTTACGAGGTACGATCAAAAAGTTCCAGGACTTTTTACATACTATAGGAATTCAATGTCTTCCAGCGATGCGGTTGGCAAAAAATACAATGGTATTCCCTGACTCAACAGTAACACAGCTGTGTTTTCAGATCAATCATAACATCACTGAAAGTAACATTAGCACAGATTGTTTGAGGTTAGTTTTATAGAGTTTGGCTATTTTTTTGTTTAATGAAAATAAATGTGAAAGAAGAGCAACGTGTTTGTGTGAAGTTTTGTGTGAAACTGAACAAAACATCTTCTGAAACTTTTTTGATGTTACAAGGGGCTTTTGGTGAAGAATGTCTAAGCCGATCATGTTGCCATCAGTGGTTCAAGAGGTTTAAAGATGGCCGAACATCCACAGACAACGATGCTCGTTCCGGACGCCCTTCAACGTCAATCAATGATGACAATGTTGCTAAAGTGAACGCTCTCGTACGATCAGACCGTCGACTACCAATCCGTGAAACGGCAGAACAGTGTAACATTTCATTTGGGTCATGTCAGGAAATTTTAACTGAAAAACTTCAAATGCGTCGTGTTGCAGCAAAGTTTGTGCCAAAACTGTTGACTGAAGACCAAAAACAACACCGAATTCATGTTTCTGAGGAACTTCTTCAAAAGGCAAATGACGACGAAAGCTTCTTGAAACATGTCATTACGGGAGACGAGACATGGGTTTTTGGTTACGATGTGGAAACAAAAGCACAATCATCACAATGGACATCAAAGGGCTCTCCAAGACCCAAGAAAGCACGTCAAGTCAAATCAAATGTGAAGGTCATGCTTACGGTTTTCTTTGACTGTAAAGGTGTTGTCTACTATGAATTCCTTCCACAAGGTCAAACAATTAATCGTTTTGTTGATCTTGAAATCCTCAGAAAATTGCGTAATGCTGTGAGAAGAGAGACCTGAGCTGTGGCAAAGTGGTGATTGGGTCCTTCACCATGACAATGCTCCTGTTAACTCTGCATTAGTTATCCGTGACTTTTGTGTCAAAAACGCAATGACTGTCATTCCTCAGCCCCCATACTCACCTGACCTGGCTCCAGCCGACTTTTTTCTTTTCCCAAAGCTCAAGAGACCCCTGAAAGTACGAAGATTTCAAACAGTTGTCGAAATTAAAGAAAAAACGACGGAACTGCTAAACACCTTTACAAAAGAAGAGTTTACTGGGGCCTTTGATCAGTGGAAACCGGTGGAAAAAGTGTGTAGAAAAGGAGTACTTTGAAGGAGACAAATTTGAATAACCTGTATGTTGTATGAATAAATGTATAAAAATTCAGTCCTGGAACTTTTTGATCACCTCGTATTTATAAATTGTCTTTATTTTTCTATTATTTAGAAGGCATAGTATGTAAAGTACATTAAAAGACATATACAGAGTGAGTTTTATGTCCCGGCACACCTGGATATTATTTAAACGGCCTGAGATATCAATGTGAGAGCTTGACCAAACATACCTATTATAATTTTTATTTTTCAAGTTGTTAAACATGTTTCCCCCTTTTGTAAAGATGGACAAAGGGGGACAACTAAAACTTTCAAAGCAACCTCCTATCATGAGACTCCTCATTTTAAAGAGATTAAAAAAATAAATTTAATGATGCATAACATCTGATGATTACCCTTCGTAAATTACAGGAGCCCTTCCTGGCTTGGGTATATCTTTTCCAGAATGTGTATCATTAAACCCACATTCTGAACGGTTGAATAATTCTTGTCACCGTAAACCTTCTTATGGTATTGATTCGGTCCGGAAATTCCTCATTGAATAAGTCTGATAATCTCTCATCTTTAACACAGTAACTCTTTCAAACTCAGAACCTTCCATTGTTAAAATAGAATAAGTAACACTATTTGTCAGAAAAGTAAACTTGAACTATAATTGTAAACTTCTAAAAATACAAATTTTTACATTGTAAACTTGTAAAAGTAAGCTTGAACTAAAATGTTTAACAACTTAAGTTATAAACTGATAAAATACAAGTGAGTAGTACACAAAAGAAAGTTAAAAGTAGATTCTTGAAACTGGTAGGATAAGAACAAGGGAAATTTCAAAGCATGTTAACTCATGTAACGAAAAACAGGACAAGAAAGTAAATGATTTTGCTAATGTAAATTAGCTTTTTACTCTTTTAAATTAAACGTAGAGACCTCTAGTTTGCATCATTGGATTTCTTTATTTATTACCTTTAAAATGAGAGGGTCACATGATAGGGATTTTCATTTGAAAATGTGTAGTTGCCCCCCTTTAGCCCCTTTAGAAAAAGGGGGCAAAATTTTTAACAACTTGTAAAATTAAAAACATATATTATAATAGGTATGGTCAAGGTCTCACATTGGTATCTCAGCCCGTTTAAATTATAATCAGGTGTTTCAGGACATAAAACTCACCCTGTATAAATAACTAGAAATATAAAAAATGCATACAATGATTATTAAAACTAATATTTAATCAATAAAAGTTAAGACGTATTAAAAAAGATCACACGTTGAAGAGTTAATGTTGATTCAATTATAACATTTTTCTATGTTCTAATATTCAAATTAAGAAATTAATTTCATAACAATGGTGTGTCACAGGTATCTGTTAACACCAATCTCACAGACTTGCATGAGTATTTACGCCACCTTCTAGCCAGCACCAACATGAAATGTCTGACACCAGAGAAAGCCTTGGGTGGCCAATGTGGATTCATGGCAGCGAATATGTATGCCCGCTCCATCTTTGGTGAGGATGCTCTGGCAAACCTCAGCATCGAGAAACCGTTCAACAAACCTGACGCACCTGTCACAGGCCATATCCGCATTCGCGCCAAGAGTCAGGTAACTCATTGTAGTCAGTTTAAGGACAAATAAGGCTTGTAACCCCTCTGAAATGTGATAGTAAGTTAAATTAATGATATGGTCATTGTATTGTTCACTAAGAATTTCATTATCATCATCGTCAAGTACAGTTTACAGCAAGTTGCCGGGCCTGCCTTATACACAGCCCTCTTCACTACTTTCTCCCCTATACAATTGTTTTTTCCCAGTTCTCTCCCTTTTCCCCACTCAGTATCTGATGCCACTACAGATACTATCGTGCCACTAGGGATCCTAGCAACTTCCGTTCAGTCTGTTATATAATGATTTCTTTGTGAATATCTCTGGTTTGAGGATGGTAAACTGGTTTATCAAAATGGACCACTATAATATTTATACAGTCTTCGACTTATATTATGATATATTTGAGATGAAGCTATTGACTAATTAATTCATTTTTTTTTTCCAGACACCACTGCAATCATTGAAAATCACAACAATCCACACTTACTCGACTGCCTTTCAAAAGTACTGAAAAATCTAGAGATCTGGTTTACTTCAAATAGTTTAATTAGACCCAAATTTTAAATTAGACTCGATAGTCTGAAATTTAACTTTTCAATCTCAACTGAGTCACATAAAGTTTCGGGTTTGATGTTTGTTGAAAATTTTAAATGGTAAAAGCATCTTGAAGAGTCGTTAGCCAAGCGATCTAAGGCGTCATGACTATGAGAATAGAGATAAAACAGGTTCAAATCTTCCCTGATTGGAAGTTTTCATCAGTAATATTCATCTGAACTACATTCAGAATGAATAAGTTGAGATCACTATCTTTTGTCTTTTTAGATATAAGAGAGAGCATGTCTCTAGGAACCTGTAAAACAGTCTACCATGCTTATGTGGAATCTATTCTAAGATATGGAATTTTACTTTGCAGGGAAAAAAGAATTATTCGTATAATGGAATATTATTCCCTATTCCTAGAAACTCTTGGAAATTGCTTTTCTAAAATTTGAATATTGTCTCATTAAAAGGCTTGTATACTTTTGAAAAAGTCACTAATGTATTTACACTGAATAAAAAAAAATATATGTTTGTTATTATTTTTTTATATAGCTATGAATCTCAAACAATGGAGGATAACCACTCTTGATTTTCATCAGAGAATGAGAAAGGTGATGAATGTTAAATGGCAAATGACATATGTTAAACTTTTAACAACACAAAATGTAGAAAATAAGTTCATGGAATAGTCATATTTCTGTGATGATCAACAAACTTTCTAGTGTAATCATATTTAGTGATCACTCTATATTTAGATTCAATCAACTTTACATGTATAAATGAAATATTTTTCATGTGATTTCAATACTACCAGCTATTCATTCTAAGAATTTAGAAAAAAATGTAAGATATTTTGCAAAATTGTAGCTACCACAGCGCCCAGGAGTGGTGGGTTCTCGTAGTTTTAATTTTCTTGTTTTGAAAGTTTTCTTATTAGTTAAAGTTCAGTAATATTTAAATTTTATTTCATTTTTTTAGATCAAAACCAATGTTTTTTAATCTTACCTAGATGCAGCCAATGCAATGTATTTATTTTGTTAATATTTATGGCTGAATAAATGAAACGTACTTAAAACTACAGTTAAAATAAATTTGACTTTTTTTTGGTTATTCTTTAAAGTAATAACAGCAAAAAATTTACAGTAGATTAATTTGTTTCAGGGAATGGCTCTAAGTCTAGGAGACAAGATCAATATGACGCAGAAAAGACCTGTGAAAGCGGCAGGAGCTTAACTGTTCATTCCATTTTTGCTTTACAGCTTTCTTCTACATATGTATTGTTTATTGAAGTATAAGTATATATAAATGGTTAGTGATAAGTTGATTCATTTGTAACAATCCTTTTTGAGTGCTACGAGCTATGGATCCTGAATTGCTGACCTGAGGTTGGAATCCATAGGCACATCCTTGTTTCCACACAATTTGGCATTCAAAATAGTTTTATTTTGACAGAGTTCACACACACACAAATTTGGAGATTAAAAGTCTATGATCTTGTCACTATGCCTACAGGTGTAATGTGATTTTACTACATTTACTTTTCAGGTTCCACTACATTAACTTCTCACGACGTTCCCAGATGTTTTGTTGTCTGACAGTATTTTGTAACTCCTTTTAGGGGACCATTACTTTAGTTTATCCTCTGCAATAAGTTTACAATAGGCACAATAAATGAGATAATTTAATACACACTTGTACAAAATTAAAAAATAAGCATTATTGTAGGAAAAACAGTTTTCCTTATTTCTTTATAATAAGACAACTTGAAAATAAAATAATAGTGTCAATGAATAAAATATCTAAATATTTTATAATAAACTATCAGGGGCTGGTAATTGCTTAAAAGGAGCAACGATATTGAGTCACATTAAAACAAGTGCTGTACAGAAAAAGCGCAGTTGTAAGTCATGCATGAGAACATGACATAAGCCTATGCATAGATGAATCATTTGATAAAGGTTCTGTTTTCATTCAAATTTAAATAGATTGAGCAATGAAATCATGATAGTTACAAGATTAAATCAATTTAGTAGGGTGTAAAATAAACTAAAAGTAATAGTTACCTTAAAGGAGTTACAAGATCTGATAGACAACATGGCATCGAGGTGTATATGGATGACGTGTTAGCTCAGTATAGTGGCCCCAGGTCAGGAAGCCTGTCATACTGCATGTATGGATTCAATTAGGCCAGAGACACACGTGGGGTTTTTTAACAATCGGATTATTTACCAATAACGCCGTAACAGCAGTGGCACAAAGGAGTATATGGGAAGTTACACACTGAACCCAAGAATTAAAGATCGTTTTATTTAATACTGTCAGTAGATAAGCGGAAGACCACTGCCATTACATTTGGCTTTATTTATACTGGCGTCTGCTGTTACTTGTTGTGTTGATCCGCCATCTGCAACTTATTTGTTATGTGCATTGGCGTACATTATTTTGTATGATTAATTAAATATAACTGATGATACTGTGATTGACAATGAATTGCTCAATCATTAATTCAAGAAAGATTCGTTCTTTGAAATAAAACTTTGAATACATTTAAAGGTAGAAACAAAACAAGGAATGTATGGCATGAAGTGTGTCTTCAATTTAAAATAATTTTGACAAATTAGAGGACATGAATTCGGTAATTTCCTACAGGGTTTTATATGTAAATACCTTTTGATTAGGTTAAACTAGGTTATGTTGAATTTTATCAATTTGGTTATGCTAGGTCAAAATAGGTTAGGTTGGTTTTAGGTTAACCCATTGAGGTAGTAGTTATTTTTGCTATGTTGCTCTAGTGGGCAGCAATTAAAATTTGTGAAATTGTAAGAGTATAGTAGAACTGATATAACTTTTTTTATGTTATTGATAGAGTAATGAAACTTGCTTTATTGTTATTCTCATAGAATTTGCTGTAATAAAATGTATACCTAAACTTTCTATAGTAAATATTTGTTTGTTTGTTATTATTAATAAATTTATAATAACAAATTTAGTTTTGAAATTTCAAAAGTAGACTAATTTTTTTTATTTTAAATATTTTTTTATATGAACAAACCATTTATTTTATGAAAGTACATATATTTTTGTACATAAAAAGTTACGATAACATATATTTTGAAATATAGTTTTCCTAAAAAAAATAATAAATAAAATTTAGGCTACTGTGGCTGATTTTCATTATTTCTAATGTAGCAAAGCTGTTGTTATGGAAATTTCAATAATGGTGTCTTACAGCAACAATTTATTATCTTGAAAAACTATATTTATATAAAAAACACTATTTACAACACAAAATACTTTTAGGAACATTTGATTCAATTTCGTCAGCATCACTCTCGTCGTCATATTCAGAATTATGGATATGCGAACTCATACACCGGGGAATTATTACATCGTCTTCACTATCAGAGTTTTCACTACCACTTGAACCAAACTCGTAATCACTATCAAAATATAAATCTAATTCTGAATCACGCAATATTTTCCGATTCATATCACAACCGCAATTATTACATTCACAACGCACATACCCAAAACAACTTCGCGAGCAGACGAAAACAAACTGGCCAATGCCAAACAATAAAACAAATAACAGCTGATTGAACCGTGTATATTCTGCGGACAGCAACAAAATCAAAGGCATTTAATTCTTAAATGTCACGGAACAGCAATCCACCACTATCTGTTGAAAAACCTAGCAACTACGATCACAACTGCGTCATTAAAACTTGCGACGTGCTGGGCACGTCAGACGGCACCCGGTCCCGCGGAAACGGGACGTGCCTGGCACGTCGAACTACCTTAATGGGTTAAACTAGGTTATGTTGAATTTTATCAATTTGGTTATGCTAGGTCAAAATAGGTTAGGTTGGTTTTAGGTTAAACTAGGTTCATCTCCTCTTTGGTTTATTGATGTACATTTGTGTTTGTATAACCAAAGAGCTTTCTATTCATTTCTAACTCAATAAATGAAATAAATTTAATGCGCTCCTCTTATAATGTGTTAATCAGCTGAATAAAAAACACTGTTTTTTGATGATGCCACTGTCAGCGTTTGGAAATTTTAACGACGTGTGTGCAAGCGCTGCACTTCTATGCTCGGTGTATTCGATAAATAATCCGATTGTTAAAAAACACTGTATGTGTCTCTGGCCTTAGGAGAGATATGACATCAACAAACTTGCTACTAATATCATACAGTAATAAACAAATACAAAAACATTCGATTGTAGGACTTCGCTCTACTGGGTTCGAAGGTTTCAATGATAATCTAATGCAGTTATTTTATTATAATTCAGGTTTTAAACAAAAACAAATAAAATGAACACGTTTAAAATAGGTTAAGTAATATCATTATTGAGTGCTTATACTAAAAATAGGAAGCAACGCAAGTAATGTGAGTGAGATACTTTAAATAAATTTAAAGTTGTGATTTTGCGGTTAACCTACTATTATTTGTGGTCAACAGTTACTGGCCGAGGTGTAATGAGCACAGCGAGCGACGGGGTTGACACGTGAAGTGTGCAGGGGTAATTCCCCTAGTAATTTATTTATTAAAACTATACGTTCAATCGTCTTGAAATGTTATACATAAGTTCAAGACTTTCTTCTTGGCCTCTTTATATATTGTTCACAAATTATGATGTTTCTGTATTTGTTTATTACTCTATGTTATAAATGTACTTGTCTTCTTAGGCAAATTTTCTGATGTTCTATCTCTCACAATATACTTATTCCTGGCCTAGTGCTCTTTAACATTACTATTAATTAATTGTACCTAAACTAGCACGTAAATGTTTGCTGTTACAATCGGAATTTGTGGTAAACATCAGGAATATTAGAAAAATGCACAGGTGCAAAATATTTCGTATACGTGAGCATTTCTCAAATTAAATTTTAGACAGTGTGGAGAACTTTAGAAGAGGAATTTTTAGATCATAATTATAAGAAAATCATCAAACTAAATACTAAATGAAAAAAAGAAAGACACCCAGAATGAAACAAAATTATGTTAATATTCTGGGTGTTAACTAATTCCAGGGTGAGATGCTAGGTTCCTTAGGTAAAAGATTATATACATTACATTACAACCCACCAGCATTACATTAAAATATGTTTAATAATATCATTGATTTTATACACAAATAGATTTCCCATCCAATGTTAAATTTTGAGCCTCAAAATATCAGCTGTTTTTGTGGTCCATAGTGGAGTGCTATTGTAGTACCATGAAAACGTAATGCAGTTTAAACCAGCTGTGGTTGCGGGCCTCACTAACTATCAAAATTACAGGCACAAATATTCCTATTATATGGAATATCTATTGTATTTGTATATAATCAAGGGTAATATTAACTCACCCACCCACCCATACGAGTACAGTGGCATCTTGTGCTTTGTAAGCCTGGTTATGGGTGACTTACAGACAATGCTACCCAACATAACAAGCAGCATGACTATGACTATAGTAGACAAGACCGGGATCCCGGGAGCAGACAGTGGTGGAACTATGCGAGTACATTTGAGGTAATTACTGGTATCTCGCATACTGTGATTCAAAACATAAGTGTAAGTTTTATTAATTCATGACTAGTGTATGAATTAATAAAACATTCAAAATATCTCAGACTTTTTGTGAATGTTTGAAAATTTTCGATATTTTTCAAGAATTTCCCTATTTTTTACATATTTTAGAATTTTTATTTTTTTACGTTTTTTATTTTTTGAGATTATTCATGATTTACACATTTTTCACGAATTTAAGATTTTTCTAATTGTTTCGTATTATTCAAAATATCTCAAACATTTGAGAATTTTTTTAGTGTTTAAATGTTTTAGAAATTTTTGAGATTTTTAACAAGTCTCATGGTACTTCAATTAACTTAAGACTTTTGAGATTGTTCAAGAATTTTTATATGTTTTGCAATTTTTATGTATTTTTGACTTTTTCAAAATGTCTTGAGTTTTTTCTAGATTTTACACATTGTACAAGAATTTTTAGTTTTTCTAAATTTTCGATATTGTTAAAAAATGTACACATTTTGGGATTATCATGTATAGTTTACATTTTGAAAATTTGTGAGATTTTCATGATTCTTACAAATTTTTCAAAATGTTTCATACGATTATAAATATCTCAGACCTTTGACATTTTTTAACATTTTGGTGAATTTTCTAAATTTTAGACATTTTCAACAATAGTTACATATTCATAAATATTTGTTGTATTTTTTACATGTTTTAAATGTTCAGATTTATCAATATTTTCGTCACTTTTTGAAATGTTTTTGATATTTTTCAAGAATTGTCTTATTTTAAAAACATTTTGGGACTTGTGTATTTTTTCAATTTTGAGATTTTTCAAGAATTATGACTTTTTTGTGATTTTCAAGTATTTTCTACGTTTTAAAATTTGATAGATTTTTCATGATTTTTAGACATTTGTCAAGAATATTGATATTTTTGACATATTTTATGAATCTTGAGTATATTTGACGTATTTTATGATTCTTATGTATTTTTGACATTTTTAATTTTGTTAAGTTTTTATAATTTTACAGATTTATTACGAATATTAGATTTTTAAAATTGTATCTCATTATTTGAAATATATCAGACTTTTAATATTTTTGAGAATATCTGAAATTTTTTAATATTTTAGTAATTTTTAAAGAATTTTAAGATTTTTAAAAATATGTTTCATAGTATTCTAAACATCTTAGATTTTTACATTTTTATGATTTTTCAAAATTTTAAAAATGTTTTAAGAATGTTCACATGTTTCACGATTTTGATGTATTTTTTATATTTTCAAGATTTTTCTAAGTAGGCCTATTATGACATTTTTGTAATTTTTATGAATTTTTGATTTTTCAAGAATTTTTATATTTTTTGACAAATTTTGCAATTTTGGTGTACTTTTTATACACTTAGAAAATTTGTGAGATTTTTCATGATTTCAGACATTTGTCAAGAATATTTATATTTTTTGGATTTTTATGTATATTTAGAAAACTGTTAATAAATCTCAAAATATGTTAACACGCATTAGAGGTTATATGACAGAATATCAGTAGGATGCTATGCTTGCATTACTATGGTGACTTTATTATGGTGACTGGGCACATGTGTTTCAGCTAGCTTACGTGATGTTAACAACTAATCCAGCTTCTTAGTACATACACATTTACAGAAATAAAAACTTTGACAAAGTGGATAACCTTTCACATAGGTTAAAGAAAACTTTTCACTAGCCATTTCCTTATCCGATGAAGTCTCAAATAGGGGTGATAAATCAGAACTTGGTTTGTGTATTTCTTGAATGTAAATCTATCAAGAAACTACATTGTTGATATGAGCTAGCTGAACTTTCCCCTCCTAAATATATATTAGTCAAATCCTGATATTTCAAAATTTAGGATAATTTATTCTACATCTGACCATGGAATAGTGCCAACTGTCGGAGAATTAACCCACCCGCCCACCCTTACACGTACAGTGGTATTGACCCACCCACCCACCTATACACGTATAGTAGTATTGACCCACCCATACACGTACAGTGGTATTGATCCACCCACCCACCGAAACACGAACAGTGGTACCACTGTACGTGGGTGGGTGGGTTAGTACCACTGTACGTGTATGGGTGGGAGGATGGGTCAGTACCATTGTACGTGTATGGGTGGGGAGGTGGGTCAATACCACTGTACGTGTATGGAAACAGCACCAGTTACAGCAACAGTTTTGCTCATTTTTTAGCTTGTTCTTCAAGTACTTGCCCTTATAATTTATTTTTTTACGTTAGAAAAATTTAAGAAAATTGAGGGAAAATGGGAAATATTGTTCATTGAGTTATCCCTGATTCTGCAAAAATCTATCTTTGTGATGGTATTGGCCCACTAACCCACACATACACTTGCGGTGGTATCGGCTCACCCATACATGTGCGGTAGTAATGGGTGGATTAGTAATAAATCAAAACTAGTAGAAAAATCTTGATAGTCTTAAAATCTTGAAATATGTGACAAATTTCAACAAATGTAAAAATATGTTAAAATTACCAACATTTATTCAAATGTTCTAAATCTCAAAAATATTAATAAATAACAAAAATTTCAAACCTCAAAAAACTTTTTTAAATCATTGTAATTTTTTGAATATTTAGAAAAAAAGAGAAAAATAACAAAAATCTTGAAAAATGTGAACAATTTCAACTAATCTCAAAATATTAGGGGACACCCCCGCATGCTTCGCATACCAACTGAGACCCATCCCCCCACCAAAGCTGGAAAGCGTGCCAACTGGGGGAATGGCCCAAACCAGTCGAGCGATGGGATCACGGGTGGCAGTTGGAGGGTCAAAATAACACTCGGCAGCTGAGCAAAACTAATTTTATTACCAAGAGAACAAACTGGCAGGCAGAAGGCCACATAAAAAAAGGCAGAAGGCCACAATATAAATTCTCACTTAAATAAATAATAACAAACACTAAAATTACCAAGATACTACACAATAATAACAAACGCTATAAATACCACAAACTCTACAAATACCAAAATTTAACAATTAATCAACTGTATGGCCTATCTGCAGTTTAGCCTGAGACACCCCAAAACGTAAGAAAATATTAAGCCCCAAATAAAAGTGAAAATTTAGAAAACTTTTGGATCACAACACTTAAGCCGGCAATTTGGCCCACATCCCTTGATTCCACCGGGCCAGGGAGTAAGCCGGAATCCCTGGGCAGCTCCGAATTAAAGTAAACTAAAAGCACAATAATCCCCTTTTGGTGAAGAATTTAAAAATTAAACAATTTAAAAAAAAATATAACACGGTACCGTTCTATTAAAAATGCACTTCAAGACAACTATAATACAATTAACAACAACAAAAATAAATAACGATCACTAGGCCTAAACATTTAAATAAATAAATAACATAACTTAACAATGGGGACCTAACAAATATAAAATCTAAAAAAAATATAACAACCCAATACACTAATTAAACTAAATAACAATAAATATAGATACATAAGTTTTTTTTTCCTTTTTCTTAAATTTTTTTTTTTTTTTTTTTTTTTTTTTTTTTTTAATATATAAGTAGCAATGTCCCCATGGCTGTTTTATAGAATCACTGTTAAAGTTCAAGTTTTAGGCCTAGGCCACATACAGTTCCATAATCATTTTTTTTCTTCTTCTATATTTCTTTTTTATTTATTTATTTTTCTTTTCACAAATCACCCCCAGCTCAGCCGCCGGGAAAAATAAGGAACGCACTGACCTGAGGACAGAAGACTTGTACCCTAAAGAAGTAGAGCGGGTAGCGGGCGACTCCAGGCTCCAACATGGTCCTCAGGCCAGGCTAGCAGTGAAGATGATAGAACATTGCCCGGACGACCGGCTGAGGGTTGAAAGTCCCACTCAAGGACCCTGGACTGCAAGGTCAAACACAGCCATTAAACACAGTCCAGCCATCACAACAAAATATTCCACATAACAACTGATATAAGAAATGGCAACAAAACAGGAACAGACAAAATTGTACATGATTAAAGCACACTAGAAAATAAAAGGCCTATTTTTAGGCTATGAAAATTTATGTTGGAAAACAGATTTAAAACAAATTACAACTTAACAAATTATAAAAGACGTAATTACGTATATGGAACTAAAAATGACAAACTGAAAACTAGGCTATGGATACATGAGCAATGGGTTATAACATGAAAATCAAAGAGTACAGCTAGGCTAGGTTATTGGCAAAGAACAAAAAATATGGTAAAACGGTAACTCCAACTAAAAAAGGTTCAATAAACATTATACAGAACTACTATTAAATATAAACCCAGATATAATAAAGCAATTAAAGTCAAAAGGTAACAATGAGCACATGGCTCGAACCTAGGTTAAACATCTAGACAAAGAATATAAATTAGACAAAACCCTGAAAACACCAGTAAGCCCGTTGAATATTATTTAAACACAATATTCTCACCAAAAGGGTGATTAGATATTAAAACTTACAAAATTAACACTTACGTTTTAGTTTGTCTAGCCACTCATCGTCAAGTTGATCGGCAGCAGAGACTGAACAGACAGGACCACCTGACCGAGGCTGGAACCAGGAACGAAACGGATCGAAACCAACGGCCACCAACTACGCGAAACGCAAGGCAAAAGCGAATCTCAGGCAGCCTGGCAGACAACGACGAAAAAAACGAAACTGTACCGGTCCAAGACCCGGTACAACCTCCCTCTGCAAACCTCAACACACCCAGGCAGGGGAGAAAACTCGGTACCTCAGGGAACCCAACAGAAGACGAAGAAGACCTCCGAAGAGTGGTGCTCCTAGGACGTCCAAGAGAAACTAAGAGGGGAAACCCCTCGAACAGGGAGCAAACTACCCTGACTGTCGGGCCCGACAAGAAAAAAGAGAGAAAGAAGACTCTCTCAGAACAGCCACCTAGGGCGCAGAGGTGATCAATCTCTTTGCCCCAAGAAACCCCCAGGAACACCAACTCCTGGACCAACCGTTCCCCGGAAAGCCTTAAGTTGGGACACATGGGCTTTCCTGAACACCCTGCCTGACTGGGGATCAACCAGCAGAGCAGTCACCGGTGACAAAAACCTGTCGATGCGGTGGGGACCAGACCACCGATAGCACAACTTTGCAGCTCTTCGTTCCGCGGCCGAACTGACCGGGTGAGCCTGACAAAGAACCAGATCTCCAACCTGAAAAGGGTTAGGAGTACGACCCTTATCATACCTCCTCCTCACTCTCTCTCTAGCACGTAGCAGGTTGCGCCGAGCAGCCCGCCACGTGGACACTACGTCAGTGGCACCTGGCGTAGGTAGAAGATCCTCTAACCTCCACAAGTTGGACAAAGGGTTGTTAGGAGGGTAGCCATGTAGAATCTCGAAGGGAGTGGCATTGTGACTCTCATGCTTGGAAGAATTAAAAGCAAGCTGGAGCCAAGAGAGACTCTCATCCCAGGTGTTCTGCTTCTCAGCATGGAAGGTAATAAGGGCAGACCGAAGATTGCGGTTGAACCGCTCTGCATGAGAAGGCTGTGGGTAATAAGGAGAGGTAGTCACATGCCTGATACCATTGCCAAAACAGAACCTACGAAACTCGTGTGAGGTAAACTGGCTACCGTTGTCGGACACAATAGTGGAAGGCACACCAAAGTGCTGGAAGAGTTGGGACTGGAGAGCACGGATGGTGAGCTTAGCCGTAGCACTCCGAAGTGGGAAAAGCCAAACGAACTTCGAGAAAGCATCCACACAAACAAGTAGGTAGGAGCTACCTGACTTGCTACGGGGAAAAGGACCCACGTAGTCGATGAACACCTTCTCAAAAGGACGCTCGGCCACCTCAGAAGATAACAACCCTAACCTTGCATTCTGACTAGGCTTGCTGAGAGAGCACAGGTGACAAGCCCGCACTCTGCCCGCAACATCCCGGTCCATGCCCTTCCAGATGAAGTACCTACGAATCTTAGCGATGGTCTTATGAATGCCAAGATGACCGCCCACAAGAGAAGAGTGATAATATTGAAAGACCATCGGTACTAGATGACTAGGCAGCACTACACGGGGTTCACCCCTCTGTCGAGGACGGCAACAGAGTACCCCTTTGGACAGAAAATAGGGAGGGTGGGCACCTCCCTCTTGAAGCTCACCTAAGATGACTGACAGCTCAGGATCTTTCTGCTGATGGGACAGTAGGTCGTCAAAAGCCAGAGGAAAATCCAGAAGAACAGCACCACACTGAGCAACAGCCTCAGTCGGTGGATCACTGGGTTCGTGGTACATGCGGGAAAGAGCATCCGCGATGACATTCTGGGTACCCCTAAGATGTTGAACTCGGAACTTAAAGGCAGAAATTTTGACCACCCAGCGACCAATTTTCCCGAGCTGTCGGGGATGGGCAAGAAGCCAAGACAGTGCCTGATTGTCCGTCTCCAGCAAGAACTCAGCGTGTTCCAAGAAACGCCGAAACTTGTCCGTACCGAAAGACAACAGCCAGACACTCTAACTCATAGATGGAAGAAGCTTTCTGTTCCTGGTGAGACAACGTCCTCGAAGCAAAAGCGATGGGCTGCCTGACCCCATCAAACTCCTGAGAAAGAACAGCAGCAATGGCGGAGGAGGAGGCATCAGTCTGAAGAACAAATTCTCTGCTGAAAATCAGGCATACGCAGGACAGGAGGTTGCATGATAGCCTCCTTGAGAGCATCAAAGGCAGTCTGCTGAGCTTGGCCCCACACAAAAGGGACACCTTTCTTTCGCAGCTCGTTCAACGGGGCAGCAAGCTCGGCCACGTTAGGGATGAAGCGACGGTAAAAATTCACCATCCCCACAAAACGGGCAATCCCCTTGGCATCTCTGGGAGGAGGAAAATCCCGAATGCCCTGGGTCCTCGCAGGATCTATGCAGACGCCTCGAGAAGAGATAAGATGACCCAGAAAAGAAATCTCAGGACGAGCAAAAGTGACTTTCTCTGGATTGACGGTAAGGCCAGCTGATTTGAGGCGACTAAGAACTTCCTCCAGATGTTGCATGTGTTCCCCGAAAGTCTCACTGTAGACAAGAAGATCGTCCAGGTAATTGAAAACAAACTTGAACTTCACATCATGGAAGATGGAATCAAGCAGACGAGTAAGAGTCTGGGCACCCACAGCAAGACCCATAGGAACCCTAGTGAACTGGTAAAGATTCCAGGGAACACAGAAGCTAGTCATAGGCCGTGATTCCTTCTTCAATGGAATCTGATGGTAGGCCTGGTTCAAATCGAAAACACTGAAAAACTTAGCCTTACCGAACCAATCAAACGCAGAATGCAAATCAGGCAGAGGTACCGAGTCAATAGCGACCTTAGCGTTGAGCCTCCGATAATCCATCACAAGCCTAGACTTACCATTAGGCTTGGGCACAAGAAAAGCTGGACTGGCATAAGCAGAACGAGACGGTTCAATCACACCCTTGCTCAGAAGATCTTCGATCATAGCCCTCATAACCTCCATCTTTGGGGGAGCAAGTTTGTACGGATGACTTCTAACTGGCTGAGAATCGGTGAGGTGGATCTCATACTCCAGAAGAGAAGTGACCCCAAGCTCAGCCGTAAGCACATCAGGAAACCGCAAACACAGCCTCCTAATGGCCTCCGCCTGCTCAGGGGGGAGATGACCAACTGGATCCACCTTGGGTTGTTCGGGCTCACAACCCACCTCTCTGACTGCAGGAGGGCAGTCAGAATCACCTACTAGAGGCACCAAAACTCGCCGATTAAACTTGAAAAATATCTGGCGCTTCTGGAGGTCAAGCACCATACCACTCTTAGAAATAAAGTCTGCCCCTAGGATACAAGAAACCGCCAGGTCCTTGGCAACAAGAAAACCCCACCTCCAGGAAAATCCTTCAATTTTAAAATGGAAAAACGCCTTTAGAATTATAGGTAGAGGAGTTTGGGATGCCGTCCAGCACGTAATAGAAGAAGGCTCGGTGTGCCTGACAAGTCCTAAGGCGTCAAGGGACTCAAAAAGAGAAAGGCTGATGATACTGCATGCCGAACCAGAATCAAGAAGGGCTCGACACACCGTACCACCAAAAGAAACAAAAACGCCAGGACACACCGAGGTGACCGCACTAAGTCCCAGGGAAGCCATGCCAGCAAGGCCCGAAAAATCCCCGACACTCCTGCTATGGGCACGTGTCAGAGGCAAATGGCCACGGTCAGTCGCAACAACGCGGGGAGCTACTGTGGAGGCAACCCCCCGCGCTGAGCGTTTCCCGCCCCACGACCTCGAGCACGTGGACAGTCACGTCGAATGTGACCAGGTTGGCCACAAGCAAAGCACACAACCGGAGGCCGAGAACCACGACCCTCCACTGGCTGACTCACACCTACAGACATAGCCGGTCGACGGGTGGGGAGAGCACGATGACTCTCAGAATCCCTCCCTTGCTGGTCTGAGAACTGCACGCTGCGTGAAACAATGCACAGCTGATGCAGCTCCCGAAAAGTCGAAGGAACACCAGCAAAAACCAATCTGCACCGTTCTTCGGGAGAAATGCCATCCAGGATGACACGAACGGTGTCAGCTTCAGAAAGGGTGAGGCGCAACGCTTGACGAGCTTCCTTGACTGAAGAGATAGGCTGCCAGAGACTCGCCCCTACCCTGCGACCGATAAAATCTGTCCATGACCATCCTCTCCCTGAGTCGAATGGGAAGAAACGATAAAAGTAACTATCGATGGAACGAGTCCACCGAGGCATCACTGGCCAAGACAGAACTCAGCAACTCCCCAACGGGACCTCTACTACAATACGGGAAAACCAGACGAAGCAAGTCCCCAGCCTGCATGCCGGGCATCTCACTAAGTCTGAGAAAGGCCACCAGAAACTTAAGAAGCTCCTCAGGATCCATCCCATCGATCACAGGGAGATTCTGGATCATGGGCGTGAGAGGGTTAGGCAGCTTGTAGTAGCTCAGCTGCAGAAGAGCAGGTGAACCCAAAGAAGCAGTAGGAACGGCAGCTGGAGCCGAACCACAAGCAACCTCAACAGAAACGCCTGCGGCCTCGACACGTTAGGCGAAAGCGCAAAAGTAGGCCGCTGACCCAGACCCGTAGGAGTCGTGGAACCGGAGAGTGCCTGAAAAATCTCATCCAGCCTAGACACACTCTCCAAGATCCACGCCCTATCCGATGGCTCCAACCCCGGTGCCCGGTTGACCAGCCTTAAACGGGCAAGCAGATGCCCCAAACGTGCAAGGCGGCAGGCCCGGTCACGACCCACTGGAGGTTCAAACTGCAAATCCTCCAAGACCCCTTCCCAATCTTCCACCTTACGTTTACAAACCAATAACTCCTCACCAACCTCCAGTAGGTCAGACCAATCCACCGCCGTACCCGCGGACAACTGCTCCCGCAGCAACCTCCGGAGATTCAGAACATCACCCTCCGGAGTCACACCACGCGACCTCAACTCAAATATCAACTCCTCCTTGACCAGGAGGGCAACATTCTGCAGATAGGCCATCTCGCAAAACAAAATTCTCAACAATATACACAAAAAAACGACAACTCCAGGGTCCAAGACGAACTAAACCCTCAGCCTACCGAGCCACTGCCGACCACTCCAATCCACCCATGAAACCCATTCAACAAAGTAACCAAGCGGATTGCCTAGTTTTTTTTTTTTGTTTTTTTTTTGTTTTTGTTTTTTTTTTTTTTTTTATTTACAGGTTAAATGATTTATTTGGGGTTTTAATTGTTTTTCTTTTTAAATATTTTTTTTTTTTTTTTTTTTTTACGTAATACCAAGGCACCTTGACGGTAGGTCGGCCAACCATGGCCTACTAACTGGCAAACACCCACCGTCAACAACCACGAAAGAATTAAAAATTTTTTTTTTTTTATATAGGCAACCACGCTCTGCTACCAATTGAGACCCATCCCCCCACCAAAGCTGGAAAGCGTGCCAACTGGGGGAATGGCCCAAACCAGTCGAGCGATGGGATCACGGGTGGCAGTTGGAGGGTCAAAATAACACTCGGCAGCTGAGCAAAACTAATTTTATTACCAAGAGAACAAACTGGCAGGCAGAAGGCCACATAAAAAAAGGCAGAAGGCCACAATATAAATTCTCACTTAAATAAATAATAACAAACACTAAAATTACCAAGATACTACACAATAATAACAAACGCTATAAATACCACAAACTCTACAAATACCAAAATTTAACAATTAATCAACTGTATGGCCTATCTGCAGTTTAGCCTGAGACACCCCAAAACGTAAGAAAATATTAAGCCCCAAATAAAAGTGAAAATTTAGAAAACTTTTGGATCACAACACTTAAGCCGGCAATTTGGCCCACATCCCTTGATTCCACCGGGCCAGGGAGTAAGCCGGAATCCCTGGGCAGCTCCGAATTAAAGTAAACTAAAAGCACAATAATCCCCTTTTGGTGAAGAATTTAAAAATTAAACAATTTAAAAAAAAATATAACACGGTACCGTTCTATTAAAAATGCACTTCAAGACAACTATAATACAATTAACAACAACAAAAATAAATAACGATCACTAGGCCTAAACATTTAAATAAATAAATAACATAACTTAACAATGGGGACCTAACAAATATAAAATCTAAAAAAAATATAACAACCCAATACACTAATTAAACTAAATAACAATAAATATAGATACATAAGTTTTTTTTTCCTTTTTCTTAAATTTTTTTTTTTTTTTTTTTTTTTTTTTTTTTTTAATATATAAGTAGCAATGTCCCCATGGCTGTTTTATAGAATCACTGTTAAAGTTCAAGTTTTAGGCCTAGGCCACATACAGTTCCATAATCATTTTTTTTCTTCTTCTATATTTCTTTTTTATTTATTTATTTTTCTTTTCACAAATCACCCCCAGCTCAGCCGCCGGGAAAAATAAGGAACGCACTGACCTGAGGACAGAAGACTTGTACCCTAAAGAAGTAGAGCGGGTAGCGGGCGACTCCAGGCTCCAACATGGTCCTCAGGCCAGGCTAGCAGTGAAGATGATAGAACATTGCCCGGACGACCGGCTGAGGGTTGAAAGTCCCACTCAAGGACCCTGGACTGCAAGGTCAAACACAGCCATTAAACACAGTCCAGCCATCACAACAAAATATTCCACATAACAACTGATATAAGAAATGGCAACAAAACAGGAACAGACAAAATTGTACATGATTAAAGCACACTAGAAAATAAAAGGCCTATTTTTAGGCTATGAAAATTTATGTTGGAAAACAGATTTAAAACAAATTACAACTTAACAAATTATAAAAGACGTAATTACGTATATGGAACTAAAAATGACAAACTGAAAACTAGGCTATGGATACATGAGCAATGGGTTATAACATGAAAATCAAAGAGTACAGCTAGGCTAGGTTATTGGCAAAGAACAAAAAATATGGTAAAACGGTAACTCCAACTAAAAAAGGTTCAATAAACATTATACAGAACTACTATTAAATATAAACCCAGATATAATAAAGCAATTAAAGTCAAAAGGTAACAATGAGCACATGGCTCGAACCTAGGTTAAACATCTAGACAAAGAATATAAATTAGACAAAACCCTGAAAACACCAGTAAGCCCGTTGAATATTATTTAAACACAATATTCTCACCAAAAGGGTGATTAGATATTAAAACTTACAAAATTAACACTTACGTTTTAGTTTGTCTAGCCACTCATCGTCAAGTTGATCGGCAGCAGAGACTGAACAGACAGGACCACCTGACCGAGGCTGGAACCAGGAACGAAACGGATCGAAACCAACGGCCACCAACTACGCGAAACGCAAGGCAAAAGCGAATCTCAGGCAGCCTGGCAGACAACGACGAAAAAAAACGAAACTGTACCGGTCCAAGACCCGGTACACAACCTGTCACTCACTGCGCTCGTTACTCCTCGGGCTGTGAATTTTCAATATAAATAATAGTAGGTTAACTGTATAATGTAAAATCACAATAATTAATAAATATATTTACAGTATCTCACTCATATTACTTCCGTTGCTACCTATTTATTAGTATAAACACCCAATATTATATTACTTGGCCTATTTCAAACTTGTTCATTTATTTATTTATTTTTTTTTTAACAGCTTATGACTAATTAAATAACTGCAGTAAAATAACTGTATAGATTACAATTGAAGCCTTAAAGTCCAGTATAGCTTCAATGTCCTGATAGAATGTGAGTAAAAACATGCTTACATCCTTCTCTGGTTTATCATTATAAAAGATCTAAAGCTGTTTCTGTTCATTTAAATCTTTCCCCATGTTTTGGGCTTATCACACCCTTCAGGGCGAAAATATTAAATAATGGGTTTTACTGCGACCCACCCTTGTACAATCAATAACTGGGCCCACTGAAGGTGGGTGCGAAAGTACCATACTCAGGAACACTGAACAAAAAACACAAGTTACGGTCAAAATGTAATTTTATTAAAGTAAAAAGGGGTTTTTTTTTACAAAGCAGTGAACAATATTTAAATTTAATAAATCAGGATGTTACCAGTTTACCTAACCTAACCGTACAATGGTATTGACCCAACCGCCCACATAGGTCAATACCACTATACATGTATGGGTGGGTGGGTGGGTCAATACCTCTTACGTGTATGGGTGGGCAGGTGGGTCAATACCATTGTACGTGTATGGGTGGGTGGGTCAATACCACCGTATGTGTATGGGTGGGTGGATGGGTCAATTCCATTGTTCGTGTATGGGCTCACGTGTTCAACTAAAGAATTGAAACTCTCTCGGTTGACATTAGTACATGTCTGCGCAGTACGCTTCTATGGGTAAGTACATGAACACGTGTCTATACCATTGTACACGTGTGGTCAATACCATTGTATAGACACGTACAATGGTTTTGACCCAACCGCCCACCTATACATGTACAATGGTATTGACCACAGTAACGTATATGGGTGTGTGGGCGGGTAGATCAATACCACTGTACGTGTATGGGCGGGTCATCACCACTGTACATGTATGGGTAGGCGGGTGGGTCATCACCAGTGCATGTGTATGGGTGGTATCATACAGTAATGTAACACCATATAAACTCTCTTTTTTTCAATTTAGGAGAATAAATTGAGTATGCTTATGAAAACATTTATTTTTTTTTAATGAAATTTTGAATAAATATACGACTATAAAAATGAACAACAATAAATAAATTCTGTAACAAATAACAAAATACATGAACAAATAGAAACATAATAAACACCTGAAAACAATAATGCACACAAGTGAATAAATGCTACAAATAAAAAAAACAATAAAACAATACTTAACAATAACTACAAATAAATAAAGATAACAATTTAATGAATTAAAAACTACGGACAAAATTAAAGGCAGCAAAAATGGCCGGGGCCTCGTGAACGTAAAAACAAATTTTTGAGGTTAGCCGATTTTCAAAACTACAAAAAGAAAAAACAAGAATATTTATTTTAAGAATTCCACCGAATCCTGCGGGCTAGGCAGGGTGGCTCCTAATGAATAAGGGAAACTAAAAACCAGTCCCCAAGAATCCCCTTAACAAGAAAACCCCTCTCCCAACAAACAAAAAATAGATTTAAAAAATATGAAAATAAAATGTAACTATTCTATGTCTCCTATAATTTCCAGAAAACGCACTCTTAAACCAGAAATCCATATAGTACACAAGTCCCACCCCAAAAGAAAACATGACACTCAACCGCACAGAACTTCAGATCTTGAATATAAAATCCAGATAGGGGCAGAAAAGAAAGAAAAGGAGTGGATGTCACCTGCATACTGAAGACATTTGCTGGGAGAAACAGTAAAAAGCACAGCGAGGAAGAGGGGTATAGGTGGCTGCTCCCTCTGGGCCGCAAAGAAAGCCCAGCCTGTAGTTCCTCCACTGTGTTCCCAGGTGCCATCAAGTTGAAAGGCAAGGCAGGTGACGATCCATCTCCCCTCCTGAACCCTGGAGCTGAAGACCAAAAGAACTCTAGCCAGACATGAAGAATGAGATCGTCGGCTACAAGAACTGGTGAGTGGCGACAAGTCAGATGAACAAGAAACACAGAACAACAAAATTAAACACAGAGACACACAAACTAAAACTGACAGAGAGTAATTTGGGCAATCCCAGAGATGACCCCACTCTGTGCTACAGCACATTACTTATGAAAATATTGATTATTAAGGCCACTATTTCTTGACCTTATTGCACAACTACAAACAGCCAAATTTGTTGAGACCTCAAACTTTTAAATTGGTCAAGAAATAATGGAGGAGTTGCGTTGACAAAAAATGGTTTTACATATTATAGTATATAAGGATTTTAACTTAAAAGATGTTGGGTATATTTTTTAACTAATTAATTAACAGGGACAATTCAAAGTTCATGATGAATCTGGGTACTAAGCAAAGGCATTCCAATATTAGTCTCAAAACTTTATTTTGAAATACCTGCAGTTTGTCGACTGTTCTTGCTGAGGCAATGCCCCAAGTTTGACAGGTGTATAACAGGCATAGGATCATTTTGTAAATAAGAAGGCTATTTTCACTGATAATTTTTAGTTTATTAAACGGAAATAATTTTGATAACATTCTATAATCAAAATTTCAATAAATAGAAAATATAATAAACATATGTTTATAACATGGAAAAGCTGTTAAAATTTCAGGCTGTTAAAGTAAATGACTGTCTTGCTTTGATTCAATGGTTTATTGATCCCTTACATTTTCTGTGGCACTTATAACTTATTCATTCACATACAAAGGCAATGAGGATCCAGCCATGCAAATACCAAAGTATTTGCATCATTCCTTTAATTTAGTGTAACTGTTACCATTCAGAAAATGGTAATCATTGTCGGTGCCTTCTTACTATTTTCCATGCAATGTAAGAGTACTTATCTTATTTAACTATGTCTTTCTTTTAAATATTCACAGTTAATTGCGTGTCCTTTTCATTGTGTGATGACTAGTTATTAATACTCAAAACAGACACTACAATGATATACATTAATTATTATTAATTGTCACCAACAGAAGCTTAGATTTATTAGTGGACTTGAATCTATGAATGAAATTAACTTTTTGCATCTAAAAATAATTTGTGATCATAGCAAACTTTCATATAAAATTTTCAGGAAACCTACTCAAACCAATTGTACAATAAATAACAGTTCTGTCCATCTCCCGTCTCACAAAACAGCTAGCTTCAGAAGTATGTTATATAGGGCATATTCAATAACATTAAGTGTTGCAGATAGAAAACAGGAAATAAATCTAATAGCTATTGCAAATGGATACAATGCATCAATATTGATGAAATTGGAAGTAGAATAAACAAAAAAATAGTAAATAAAATTCAAAACGATAAACGGACAACAATTAAAAAAGAAAAATCCGATAAAGAACAAAAGAAGTATGTATCCCTCCATTACAATGGACTGTTTACGCAAAGAGTTGGTAATAGATTTAAGAAATTCAATTTATCAGTAGCCTTTAAGACTTGTAATGTCCGACATTTTACATCCGAATATTGAAAGTAAAGATAAATTCAATAATTCAGGTTTATATAGGATTAACTGTAATGATTGTAATATGTTTTACATAGGTCAGACTGTAAATTTTAGCAAAAGATATAAAAACCATGTCTCTTAATTAATTAATTTGTTTGTTTACGGAAATACATCATTATACAATTTGATTCATCAGCTGTTATATCAAAATATAAAAAGAACATTACTTTTGTCCACGGATTAATATAATTAAAAACTATTCTAGTAGTCATTTTACATCTCAAGAAGCGTTTAATGAACAATTTGCAAGTATATTTATAATGTAATAGTTTTTATATAAAAGTGTATATTTATATAACTAAACACATCATATTAAACCTAACCTAAAATTTCAAACTTTTTAAATATGAACATTGTAAACACAGAATAATTTCATAAAATATAAAATCAAGTGCAACGTAGACTTACTTTCTAGTGCACGAGGGAAACGTCTTCTTTGATGGCTAAATAGTCTACACTCTCAGTAACATCCTGACTTCTCTGTAACTACTTAAAAGGAAAAAAATCTCTGCCCAATCATGAACAAAAATAAGAATCACTTACAAATCAACAATCATAATCTTAAGATATTACATTGGAATGCTGGAGGCGTGACCCAAGCAAAAAAATTGAATAAAAAACTATTATAAGTAAAGAAGATATTGATGTATTTTGTATCACAGAAGCAAACCTAACAAAGCAATCACTTCCAAGATACAATTTTGAAGGTTATAATATTTATATAATGGAAAGATATAGGCAGATAGCTAGTGGTACATAATATAAAAGTAGGTGATACAAAAAAAGAAAGAAGCCAGAGTACTAAAAGGAATCAAAGATAAACTGTTAACCAACGATTGCATTCTCACTAAAACAGATAAAGGCCAATCAATTATTGTACTGCACACCAAAGATTATGCAGAGAAAGTAAACCGTTTTATCAGAGACAACAATATAGTAGAACTAGATAAGGACCCTACTAGTAAATACCAGACCACCATAAAACAGAGTTTGAACAAATGCCACAAATTGTTTAGTGAAAATGAAATCAAACAACTCAAATTAATTGACCCTTGCGCACCAAAACTCCATGGACTACCAAAGGCCCATAAGGATGGTATGCCCATTAGACCTTTAGTTGATTTTACTTCCGCTCCAGGCTACAAACTAGCTGGAAAACTAGATAAAATATTGAGAGAACATATTAAAATTGCTCCCAACTATAGTTTAAGAAATAGCCTAGATTTCGTTGAGAAAACCAAAAGTTTGAGAGTAGATAACCATAAAACTATGGCTTCCCTAGACATAAAGAATCTATTTACAAATGTACCAGTGAAAGAAACATTAGACTTAGTTAAGAAAAACCTGATATCGAACTCTGACTTAGACTGCGACACCATTGAAGAACTGATTACACTCTTAAAACTAGTTTTAGACCAGAACTACATCCGCTTCCAAGATAAATATTACAACCAAACAGATGGACTTGCCATGGGTTCCCCCCTCTCTAGCATACTGTCAGAAATATACCTTAACCACTTTGAATCGACATTCATCTTTTCAGATTCAAACAAACATGCCCCAAAAATAGACACCTATCACCGATATGTAGATGACACGTTCATTATCTACAATGGCAATAAAAGACAGTTGAACCTACTACTTAACCACCTCAACAGTACAAACACAAAAATAAAGTTCACTCTGGAAATTGAAGAAAACAATAGTATAAATTTTCTCGACACAACAGTAACAAAAGTGGACAACAAACTTGAATACAAAATTTACAGAAAACCGACATCTACTGACAGCACCATACATTACACCTCATATCACCCTAACTCCCATAAAATGGCCGCATACAACAGTATGATTCACAGACTAACCATGCCTTTATCAGAAGAAAATTACCAGAATGAAATAAAAATAATTAAGTACATCGCAGTAACAAATGGATACCAAAGTTCAATAGTTGACAAACTAATAAAAAAACAGAAAAATAAAAAAGATAACCCTCACAACATCTCTTTGTATGCAGGTATTAAACCCAAATATGTACCCATTGAATATAATGACAAAATAAACTATAGCCTACAACGGGAATTAAAACCCCATGACATTGTATTAGCTTACAGAACATCGAATAAATTAGGTAAACTGATTAACCAGTCAAATAGGGAAAAAAAGCCTCTTTCAACATCTACTGGCGTGTACAAACTCAAATGCTCTAATTGTCCGAAATTCTATGCCGGCCAAACAGGCAGAAACTTTGAAACTAGATTTAAAGAACACCTGCCTAAACCCAACCATAGCCAACAGAAACTTTTGCTGAGCATCTAATTAAAAACAATCATAATGCCCATAGTTTCAGTGAAAATCTGGAAATAATACATAAATGCAAAAAAAGCCAATTCCTTAACACATTAGAGGAACTGGAAATATACAAATCATACAAATACCATCCAAATGACACCCTTAACGAAAAATTAAACTACGGTTCCCATATATTATTCAATAGAATTATTGAGTTATCATCAGACAGGTCTTTAAACACAGGACAACAAAGAATTGGGGAGGGGTAGTGATAACCGATAACATGCAAACCAGTCAGTTCGGTATCGCAATGCCGGCCGGCAACAAGTTTTAATATGTGTTAAGTGTGCTAAATGTAATAGTATATAGATGTGTATAAGTGTTAATGTGAATATGTTTTACAAGTCCACAGTTTTATCATTCCATTTAAATTACATGCAATTGACAAACTTCAAGTCAGAAGTGAGATTGTGAAACTGACGTCTTGTATGATTTGATAATGACCCAATGAGGTCGAAACTATAGTAATCAGCAATTACTAAACATCACTAGAATCGTTGACGGTATCGGGTAAGTAACCCTAGTTAAATTAGTTAAAAAAGAAAAGTATAAAACAATCTCTAGAAAATACAACTATTAAAACTAATAGCATTTTTTCTAATGCATTTTCACTATCAGAACTAAATATTAAAAAGGCACTAGGTGCTGATGAGTTATATGATGAATTTTTCATCCATTTTGGCCACAAAGCAAAATCCACAATACTCAAACTTTACAATCAGATTTGGAACCTGAGAATAATACCAACAAGATGGAAACAAGCAATAATAATCCCAACATTAAAAAAGGACAAAATCACAACGAACACATCAAGTTATTGACCTATTTCTTTAACAAGTATTTCAGCCAAGATAATGGAAAGAATGACCAATAAAAGACTTAATTGGTTCCTTGAAGAACACTCCCTATTATCTCATTCACAAGT